>JASCZW010011016.1:0-30000 GCA_034211315.2 Aedes japonicus | reverse complement strand
CAATAAGGGGTGGAGGTGTTCAAACTTCTCCAGCTCCTAAGAAATCCCTGCATACACATTAATTAATGTTTGCTCATGTCGAGTCTATAAGGACAGTAGAGGCAGCAGATACAGACAGACAGAAATATTTTTAAATATTGAGATTCTGCTCAAAGAATTTGTGTTTTAAATCATTGGTTCGAAAACATTTCTTGCACTAAGCATGTCTTCATTTCCAGAACCAGCAGAGAATTCCCGCAAGGGGGAGGGGTTCAAGCCTAAGAAACATTTATTACTAAAAAAAAATTTGTTTTCCATTTGCTTGATGTTAGATCTCGAAGTTATATCTCTGTGTTCATTTGTATATATTACTTTCGAATGGGAGATGTGTCTAAATTACATTTCGGTTTCTCAAAATCTCTCACATGTCAAATTTGCTCCACGTTGGATTGTTCTTCTGGCAGAAATTCTGTGTTTTCATTTGCGGGTCACTTCTCGTGAAAAGAGGGTTCTCTGATGTCATATGAATCTCTCGTTAACTTCAAAACTCCGCATGGGGCCTGATGCCTATAATTCGAGTTTATATGTTCAGACAGAAGAAACTACTTATATATAGACAGGCATGTTGGGAGTGATCATTTTCGTGCCACGCACTCTCTCGATATTCCAGGTTAGAATGATGCCGTTTCGTTTGTGGTCACAGACCCATCGCCTGGGCAAGTGTACTTCCTCTGAGCTTTTTTTTTCATTAAAATTTTTTGTCCTAAATGCTTTGTGGTCTATACACAAACACATCGCACTTGTGACACACGGACGCATATAAATACAAAATTACTATTTAGCATAAAATCAGAGAATAAATACTTACTGACATTATCCTAGATTTTTCCGTTATTACATTTCAAGTAAGATACTACGTGTTTCTGGAAGGTAGAGATTGAAAAATCTCTCTTCACTACGCTTGAATAACAGAGCCCATATTACTAAATTGAAGGGTTTTTCATCACTGAATTGCAAATACGGGATTGCCCTTCATGACAGCTGGTTGCATAAATTTACGTTTCATTGTTTTATAGCAAACAGCATAAATACAGACAAAAATAATTAATGCTAATAGCGTGCAAGACTCTCTCGTTTAAATCTGCTGGAAAGGAGACGTAAATAACGAAATTGCTCTAAAATTTTCATGTCTCCATACAACAACAGCTGGTACCTTTTCATACAGGCTGATTTAGAGTTCGGCTTAAATTTACATGAAATATCTATTGGTACCTACTTGGCGTGCATAGATAACGCAGAAAAATTCAATGTTTCTTTGTTTCCAGAAGATTCACTAATTATAAAACTCCAAGAGAAGTTTGAGCCTACTTATACGTAGAAAATTCACGTAGGCGTTTTCAGAGAAGTCTAATGATTCTTCGACAATTTACATTCTTTTCGTTGTGTTAATGTAGATATAAACTTTGAACTTATCACTTGCTTCTTTCATTTCAATATTACGGCATTGTTCAATGTACATTTATATATTTCTGTCGCGATTATTGCGCAGATTTCCTGGTGTGGCCATATTTCAGTCGCCAGTTTGAGACGTTTTTCTTTCAAGAGCTTTACGTGAGTGTATCTTCAATGTACCATTTTCTAAATAGTACTGAATGTTTTGTCTTAATAATTTTCATTTAATATACACAGGGGATCAATTATTACACAGTGTGTTTCCGGTTTTCACAGAACAAATGGGATTGACGGAGAAAAAAGGATTTTAGGATTGATTAGTTTAAACAAAATGCGAATGGAATTACCAAATAATGAGTTTTAACTTTTGTCCTGATTGTGTTTCAATTTTATTCAATAAATATTGTTTTTTGCAAAGGGCGTATAGTTATGTCTATCGTCAAAATTGCTCCACTTCAGGATGATGCTATATTGATTGCTGACATCAGTAATGGCAAAATTTTCTATATAAAGGTATGACTTGTTTGTTTCTGTATTTTCATTGTAAGTAAAAATAAGTACAAAATTAACATTTTCTGGTTTAGAAGCTGAAAAATTGACGAGTACGTGCAATGGTTTTCCATTCTGCAAAGCTAATCGGTGTAGGTTATTATTATCCTTAATAAAAGAAATTTAATTCATACTTTTGATATTTTATAGATGCAGCAGAATGGCAGTAGTTGCCCGGAATGAATGTCATCTTCAGTAGAGCATTCGTCTCTTTCGAATTAAATTTCAGTGAGGGACAGTTTCAGCATTTACGATGAATTGCCGGTTAGTCATTGCGTTCATTTATTAGGCTTGCTGATTACCGAGTACCAGCGAGGAAAAGGTCATAGATAAGTGACACTTTATCATTCTTCCAGACCAGTTTTCGTCTATTACAGCTGAAGAAACAGCGAGCATTGATGATTAAATTGCGCCAGTTGGAAAATCACTTGCCAATTCAATATTGGGCATGAGTGATATCATGATCCATTTCGGTTGACCACACAATCCTTCAGTTGAGAGCGCTTTTATTTTAGGCATTATCTATATATAATAGAAAATATTATCTACAGCTGTCAACGGTAGAGCAAGAGAGCGTAAAAAATAAAAAATTTGTCTGTGCTGAACAGCACATGGACAAGAAGACGCATACATTCGCCAAGATAGTACATCAAGGAATTATCTGATGATCGAGAACGAGAATGGAGGTCGTGTCGTATTCCGATCGAGCACACTACATAGATATGCATACTACATTATGGTGGGAAAAGTCGTTCGTACCGGGTCACAGTGATTCGTTACTGTTATTGTGCAGAATGCTCAGATTGCGGCATCGGGGGTACGAAGAAATTAAGGAAGCTGTCGAGAAGCATGCTTCGGCCGAAAAGTTTCAGTACTAGATTTCCGTAAATTTGTTGGTTTCCACGCTGAACGCAGTCACTAAATCAAAAACAGAATCCGTCTAAAGCGAAAAAGGAAAAGTCTCTCGTGATTTACATCATGCAAAGGTGCAAAAGGTTGTATGATAAGAAATTGAGCGTTCAGGCTGCCAGTTAGGTGGATGGTGTGAGAATTGCTTCTTTTGATTCGCAAAAGTGTCTGGCCATAATTTTTCAATGTGGCAAGGGATAGCCGCCGACAGCTGTATTATCTATTGTCTAAAGAGTAATGAAGTGACCGTTATACGGATGAGACAAAAGTAAAGACGGGAGCAGCGTGCATACACATTTACCGAGTACGCCAACGATTGAAGCGTTAACTTTACTCAGATTCAGGCCAAAATTTGTTCCCGTGGTATGCATGATTTTCTTGTGTGTCTGCTTCCGTTAGGCTGAAAACTGAAGCGTTACGGTAGACAAGAGCGGAGGTTTCGTAGTACGCCTCAATGGAAAGCGTCAAATTAAGACTACGATAATGAAATGCTACATTAGGCAGTTTCATTGTGGGTAATAGAGCGAAAAAGCCAGAGTAAATGAAATAGAACAAAAAGACGCCGTTTTTTAAGGAGACATATATGTGTCCCACAAAAACGCACCGAAGAGAAAATTATGCCCCGAGATAAGGTTTGAATACGATCTACCGGAGGCCGATACTGTCTGCTCATAGGCAGCCAGATTTAGGTGACGCATTCTTCGTTCAATGTTGAGTCTCAAGCAGAAATCCTTTATCTCAAACCAATAGAGGAAGATCTCGTTAGCAACTGAAAATAGCAATTCCAAAGAAGCTAATGAATTACGTTACGAACAAATAATATGAAATTTTTGAAAAACACAAAAAAGACAGTGCAACAAGACATGTGAGGCCTGATGACAATGACTGATAGTGTGCTGTGCATATTGCTCTTGTGCTAATTGATTGATATATTTAATTTATTACCTGAAAATGTCATTGCTGAATGCGTAACTGTTACACTAAAATACGAATTTTCGAACTATTAAGTAAAATTAAATTACCTGAAAAATCCTTTCGTCAACATTGTTTTTTAGTTTGTCGATTCTTCTTACTACTTTTAGTCAACTTTCAAAGCACTCATATTTTATTTAGTTCATGGGTTTTCGAAAGTTAAAGGTGTAATTTAAATCAAAAACAGCAACTTGTTGCAAAAAGAAAGATGTCAGACAAAACAAAAACAATCACAGAAAAGCGGAGCAGAAGGAAACGTCAAAAAGAAGAGCAGCAGCTATTATACTTTCAGCACGCCAACATGGAAATGTATGCAATCAAACATACCAGCATTGACAAAAGTATGTTTAAGATGAGCAAGACTCAATGAAAAAATTAACCACCTTCAATGTTATTACATACATAGGGAGGGTGGAAGGAGGGACAGAATGCACTGGGTTCTTATGATGTTAATCTAAATCATGATTTGTGTTCATTTGCAATTATAATCACAGCTCATCTTGTTTTACATTCGGGCATGTCTGCCTTCCTAAAATTGCCCGATTTGTCTTCTAGCACAGCACACTTACCCACATGGCTAAAGTTGATATTTTCTTCTACTGATTTGATTTATTGTGGCGTTCCTCCCTTTTATTTATGCCATATTATCGCAATGGTATATTACATATCTCATAGTATAGTGCCACTTGATTGTATGTCTCCAGACTAATATGGCTCAATAAGCTCTCGTCGCAGCCTACACGTTTGTTGAAGGTCAGCACACAAATGCCAGAGCTTCTCACTCTCTGCCAGGATAATATGAGCAGAAAGTATGACAGAGTATAGTGAGAGTTACTGGTTACATGAGTACTTGCCAAATTATGCTTTGTAAGCAAATTTTGACAATTCAAAATTTGAATATGTATACATATCTGTAGGGATAAAGAATAATTTGTGTACGTTTTCTTGAGAGTAATAATATGTATTGAATAATATCATTACTTCTCATTTTCATGAATTTTTATCTGTTTCTATACAAAAGAATATGAAATACTCTCTTTCTAGGTGTAGTTACATGATATTACGTATCTGAGTGTTGCTTCATTAATTGATTACTTTTGCTAATGATAGGTATAACCGATGAATGAATAAATTTCAACTAGTGCATCAGAGGCATGTGTCACGTGACAGTTTATTCTTTGCCTTTACTAAAACACTTCTTCAGTCTAAGCCAGTTTGAATAAATACATTTTACGATAGTTTGACATCGAGGGGTGATTGAATGACAACATCAGTAAAGTAAAGATTGCCAAAGCTCACAGTACGCCATTCAAATTCGATGTAGATTTGACTACCTGCGTTATTTAACAGTGAGCAGTAACGATCTCGTTGAGACAGTTGAGAAAGCATCTATAAATACCACACCATCAATTTCAAATTTTCATATACTGTCAATATTAGTCAATTATAGAAGACCGTCATTTCATTGAGAGATCTAGAAATGAGAAGAAAATAGTATTTTCCTTTTTACCCCAACTGATCTGACATACGTAGCTGTCTATTAATGCAGATACCAAATGTGGACTAATATCCGAGCAGTTCACACAATGTGTGCTAGTCGGTAGCAGTGTCAAATTTCACTCTTCAATTGTGTTCCCTAAATAGTTCTTTATTTTAATGGTTGATATACCATGGACTCAGAATTACAGTAAATATGATAAGTTTTCAAATTAAACTGACAATCTTTGGGGTACCAATCAGTAAATGAAAGGTTTGAAATCAATTACTTAACGGTTGGCCTCAGCATACTTCGTGTTCTCGACCACTAGTGAAATTAGTCTCGGCTGAAGTATGAGACAAACCGAATTTATAGGCCTAATCTCAGAAAGTTCGTAGCGAGACTTCAGCTTGGGGAAGACATTTCTAAAGGTCAGAAGAGACTTCCAGATACTGAAAAAGGAAATCATGCAGTTCAACATCCCAAAATAACCAAATACGTTATGAAGTTCAAGATCATACTTCATGAGAGACTGCTGAGGGTTGTAGAAGGGATTCTTCCGAACTTCAGCAAGAAGTTTAGGCAGAGGACTACTTTTATTCGGATTCTAGAGGCTCAGAGCTTTTCAGCAGCAGGGCCTCCGGAGGCTCCCAGAAGTTCAAGAATCAAATATCCCAATACCAGAAAAAACCTACCCAGAAAACCACCCATAATTTCTGTACCAAGGGAACATAATTTTTTTGCAGCGCTCAGGGACGCATCGTCCTGAGCTTTGAGGAAGTATGTTCCTTAATTTTAAGAAATTATAGGTAGTTTTTTTTCTGGGTAGGTTTTTTTTCTGAATGTTGGGATATTTTGATTCTTGAACTTCTGGGGCATCCACTTGAATTTCTGCTAAAGAAAAACTCTGAAACCTCTAGAATCCGAACTTCTAAGTAGTCCTCTGCCCTAAACTTCTTACTGAAGCTCGGAGAAATCCCTTCCTGATTTTCGAGGCAGTTCTCTCCTGAACTTATGCGATCTTGAACTTCGCGAATGTTTGGTCCTGTTTTTTTGGGATGTTCTTACTTGAACTACTATGAAGTTTCCCTTTTCGGAGAAATTTTTTTATCTAGGAAGTCTCTTCCTGACCTTTTAGAAAGTATCTTCCCAAAACTTTGGGAAGTCTCCTTCTGAACTTTCTAGGATGGGCCCTAAATTCGGTTTAGTGTCTATGCATACTTCAAGGAATCCAGGACTAATTTCACTAGTGAGTCGATTTCCAAACCCCAAGTGCAAGTGTACTGAAATTATGCGTTTAGAAGAACTATATAAACAAAAATGAGAGTTGATTTCAAACACTTTTCATATTTACTGATTAATTTAAAAAGATTAATCAGTTTAATTTGAAAAACTTATCATATTTATTGTAATTCTGAGTCTATGGGCTGCAACCGACTGGGCTGGAGAACTGATTTTAGGAACACAATTGAGAAAATTAAATTTATTTTCTGTTATTCCGACCCAAAGCACATTGGTGGTAGACTGCTCGAGTTATTAGTCCACGACACTGAAGACGTCTGCAAATTGTAGACGAAATACGCGTATCTGTCAAGATAAGCATAAAGGTAGTTGGAATTAAAAGGAAAATACTAATTTTTCTTCTCATTTCTAGATCTGCCGAGTAAAGTGACAGTCTTCTATAATTGACCCAATATTATTAGTATATGAGAGAATTTGAAATTAAGTGGTGTGGGTATTTTTAGATGCTACTCAAACTGTCTGCATTCTTAACGAATCGTTTGCTGCTCACTGTTAAAATAACCTGGGTGGTCAAATCTACATCAGATTTGAATAGCGTACTGTATGAGCTTTGGCAATCTTTTACTTTACTGATGTTTGATCATTCGGTCACCCCTCGGTCTCAAACCCTATCGTAAAATAGTATTATTCAAACTGAGCAAGGTTTGGAGGAGAAGTTTGTTTTTGAGAATCAAAGGCAAGGTAAACTGTCACGTGAACACATACCTCTATGTGGTCCCTTCGAAGTTTGGAAATTTATTCACTTTTACATTCATCAGTTTATACCTATCATTAGCAAAAAAGGGGAAATTAATGAGAAGCAGCACTCGTTCATTATTATCATAGCTACACCTAGGAAAGTATTTCATATTCTTTTTTTTTTGTATAGAGCGAATAAAAATTCATGAAATGTGTGATGTTGTTCAGTACATATTATTTACTCTCAAAGAAAACGTACACAAATTATTCTTGCTCTAGTTATGTATCCGTAATTCAAATTTTAGTTATTAGCCAAAATTTAGCTAAGATAATTTGGCAAGGGCTGGTATTACTGCTCATGTAACCAATAAGCATCAGCATATGCATTAAATCAACTCTTAATCTGCATGTTGATGCTACAAGCATTAAGATGGATAAGAGAGTGAAAGCTCTAAGCATTTAATGTGCGACTGTGTTGCGCTATTCAATAAACGATGCAGATTTTTTGACAAGGGGCTTATTGAACCCTGTGAGGTCTGGAACTCTGCTCCCAATCAAGTGGCACACTATATAGGATATGTAGTAACTTACCATTGCGATAATATGGCATAAATAAAAAGGAGGACACGCCACAATAAATCAAATCAATTGTCGCAGTGGTAATACGTCCCCAACAAGGAAAAAAATATCAACTTTAGCCATGGCAGATTTAAGTGTGCTGTGCTAGAAGATGGAAGCAAATCCGGAGCAATTTGCGAGAAGGGCGAACATGCGGAATGTAAACAAAGATGAAATAATGATTATAATATTGCAAATAGAATTTCCAATCGTAATTTACAAATTAACGTATAAATTCAAATACATTCTAGCAAACAGACAGAGAACAAAGCTAGCTTCTGATTCATATATAATACTGATGGAAATTAGTTCGTTTTTCATTGGAATTTGCCCATCTTAAATATACGCCTGTCAATGCTAGTATGTTTGATTACGCCATTTTCCATGTTAGCCCCACAAGTACTGGAAAATAAGTATCGCCCTATACTATTCGCCTGTTTTTGACGTTTCCATAGATTTCGCCTTCCACTTTTCGCCGTTGTTTTGATGATTTTGTCAGTATCGCCTTTTGCTCTACGGCAAGTTTATGTTTTGATTTAAATTACACCTTTAACTTTCGAAAAATTATGAACTAAATAAAATATGAATTCTTTGAGAAAGTTGACTAAAAGTAAATGAAAGAATCGATTGAGCTAAAAACAATGTTGACGGGAAAGGTTTTCAGGTGAATTTAATTTACTTAATAGTTCGAAAAATTTAGGTGTTTTAGTGTAACGAGTTGCATTCAACAATGACATTTTCGGAGCAATAAATTAAATATATCAGTAATTGCTTTTCCAAAATTGTGTAATTGCACTGGCTTTTACACTAACCATCCAAGTCCTGTTCCAAATCCATATCGCCATCGAAATCGTCCTCTTCTTGCATTTGTGAACGCCTACCTCTTTTTTTAGGTACGAGTGTTTTCAAAAATGTTTCATAATATTGTTTGTTCGTAACGTAGTTCATTAGCTTCTTTAGTTGCTATTTTCAGTTGCTAACGGGATTGGCTCTGTCTCTATTGGTTTGAGATAAAGAGTTTCTGGCAGAGTTTCAACATTGAACGAAAGGAAGTCTTCGTCACCTAAATCGTACTTGTAGTAGACAGTATCAGCCTCAGTAGATCGGTATTCAAACAAACTTATATCTCGGAACTTAATTTTCTCTTCAGTTGCGTTTTTTGTGGGACCTTTATAGATTTTCTCCATCTCCTTAAAAGCGAGAAAATCTTTTTGTTCCATTTCATTCACTCTGAAAAGAAACTTTTCGCTCTATTGCCCCAATGAAAACTGCCCAGTCTCTTGGCGTTTCGATATTTATCGTAGTCTTGAATTTGACCCTTTCCATTGAGGCGTGCACGGAGTCCACCTCCATGTGACTATGACCCGATACCATGAGTTTGTGATTTTTCTTCCAGTTTTCCGAGCTTCTTGAATGAATTTTAAGAAAATCATGCATACCACGAAATTTAAATTTTGGCCTGAACACCGATCTGAATAAAAGTTAACATATTCAATCGTTGGGTCCATTTTCGGTAAATCTCGTAGTATGCACGACCCTAACTCCTGGGAACCCCGTCTTGCTTTTGTCTCATCCCAAATATAACAGTCCGCTACATTACCACTTTTTACAGATAATAGAAGTATACAGCTGTCGGCAGTAATACGCTGTACCGCATTGAAGGTGAGGTGTAGCCAGACACTTTTGCAGGTCAAAAGAAGCAGTTCTCACACCATCCGTATTCTTGGCAGCCTGAACATCAGTTTTTTTGTCATCATACAACCTTTTTGCCTTTGCATGATGTAAATCACGAAGACTTTCAGCTTTTTTTTCGCTTTTGGATTGGATTCAGTTTTGATTTGGGTTGACAATTTGTCGCATTCGGGGCAGGTGGCTTTGCTAGGTCTGCGGAATCCTAACTTGAAGTTTCTGAAATCTTTTCGGTAGGCGTTATACTCGACAGGCTCATAATTTTCTTCGGCACACTTTGTTTCATACAATCTGAACAATCTAGCAATGCTTAGATCACTACTCAGGTACATTTTAGACGACTTTTCCCGACCATAATGTGAAGTACGCCGGAAATGAGTAAATGTGGTTATCTATGTAGTTGATATGCTCGATCGGAATACGATTTTGACCTCCATTCTCGTTCCTCCGATCATCGAATGAAATTCCATTATTCTTTACTATCTTGGCAGATAATATGCACGTCTTCTTGTCCGTAATGTTCTGTTCAGCGTAGACAAGAACATTGTTTTACATACTCTTACTCTACCGTTGACAGCTGGTAGATAATATTTTCTAGTATATACTCGTCGAGAATTCAATGCCTAAAATTAAAAAAAATGTTTGAATGTTTAATACTCGCATACAATGTTGTAACTAGAGGATTAATGTGGAATTAAACCCGGAGAGAAATGGATCAGTGATATCACTCGACACGATGGTAGTTGGCGAGTGGTTTTCCAACTGGAAATTTGAGTCCTCAAATACTCGCTGACTCTTCAGGGCCGATAATGGACACGAAACTGGATTACATACGGAGAATGGGCCGGAGACATTACTTGGCACGATGGCAGTTGATCGGTGGTTTTCCTCCGCTGAAGTGTAACTCCGGTGCAATCAGCAAACCTGTCGTGGATCGCAGACATTGTTGTTCCTGTGTATTCAGCCGACGGTTCATCGGTATAAATGCTGAAACTGTCCGCACTGGAGTTTAATTCTTGCAGCGACGGATGCTCTGCTGTGAGAGTTGACATCGTTCGTTCCGAACGGCTACTCAACCATTCTGCTGCATCTATAAAAAAAATATCAAGAGATTATGAGATTAAATTTCTTTTATTGGGATAATAATATTGCCTACCGATTAGCTTTTGCAGGTTGGAAAAATCCATTGCACACGTCCCACTCGTCAATTTTTCGGCTTCTATTAGAAAAAAATGTTAATTTTGTGCCAATTTTTGCCTGATGAAAATACAAACAAAACAAAGTCAATTTCGCCCGTGTATATAGAAAATTCGCCCATTACTGATGTCAACAATCAATATGGCGTAAATCGCAGAGTGAATTGTTTTGACGATGAGATAACTATACGCCCTTTGCAAAAACAATATTTATTGAATAAAATTGAAGCACAATCAGGACAAAAAGTTCAAAACTCATTATTTGGTGGTAATTGTTAGGCATTCCATTCAAAAAACATTTTGTTTACATTTTGCATGTTCGCCCTAATCGAAAATCTCTCCGGAAAAGTTTTTTTCTCCCGTCAAATTTCCGTTTGCCGTTCCGTTTGTTTGCCAATTTGAAGAAAACCGGAAGCACAGACTGTGCTAATAAGTGAATCCCAGAACAACATATTAAATGGAAAATTGGTGAGATAAAACATGTTTCGGTACTATTTAGAAAATGAACGTTGAAGTTACACTCACGGGCGTTAAAGTGCGGAAAAAGGCTGAGTCTCAAACTGGCTGACTGGAGATCCGGAACACCCAGGAGTCTAAGTGCGCAACCAATCCACTGTTTCATCTCTCGTAGTGCATTGGACAAGTCGCTGCGGTGGACAGCAGTGGAAGAGTAAAGTGATAGGGTTCAAAGTTTATATCTGTTAACCACAACAGAAAAAGAGAATAGTAAATTGTCGAAGAAATCGTTAGACTTCTCTGAAAACCTACGGTGGATTTTCTACGGCGTAAAATTAGGCTCAAACCCTCTTGGATTTGTAAAATTAGGTTTATAATTAATTGAATCTTCACAGGTAAAAAGAAACATTGAATTTTCTGCGTTATCTAATGCACATAAAGGAAATGCCAGATTTGCCAGAAAATAATAAGATATTTCATGTAAATTTAAGCCAGATAACGCCTAAATCCAGCCTGTTGTATGAAAGATTGCCAATGTTGTTGTATGGAACATGAAAAGTTGCAAACAATTTCGTTGTTTACGTCTCCTTTAGCTTGGATTTAAACGAGAGGATATTTTACACGCTTGTTAACATTAATTATTTTTGTCTGTGTTTGTAATAAGTGTATGAAAAAATGCTGTTTGCTATAAAAACAATTAAACGTAAGTTTATGCAACCAGCTACTTTTGTCATGAAGAGGACAATCCGTGTTTACAATTCAGTGTTGAAGAACCCTTGTTGGAATAATATGGAGCTCTGTTGTTCAAGCTGGTAGTGGAGGAAGAGGATTTTCAATCTCTACTCTACCTTCCAAGAAACACGTGAAATGTAATTACGGAAATGTAATAACGGAAAAAAATCCTAGGTTGTTAATATTCGGTAAGTATTTATTCTCTGATTTTTATGCTAAATAGGTTATTTTTTTGTATTTATATGTGTGCGTGTGTGGGTGTGCTCTCATGTGTATGCGTCCGTGTGAACGTATGTGTGCCCTTATTCTCTTTTCAGAATGTGAGTAATGGCGCAATAACTATAAACCATAAAAGGCTAGGGCAAGAGATAGCTCTCACTCAAGAAAAGGAAGTACACCCTTGACATTGGAACCTTGATACAAGCAGGAAACGGCTATGTTCTAGCCTAGATATCAGAGAAGTGCATTAACTTTTTTAGCTTCGTCACTCCCAACGACCTATCTATATATATACAAATGGATTTCTGTCTGTCTGAACCTTATAGACTCGGAGATTACTGAACCAATAGGCGTGAACATTTGTATGTAGGGGTTTTGGGGGCTGGGGAAAGTTCATATGATAATCAGAGAACCCTCTCTTTTCTGAAAAGGGGGGCTCCCGTACAAATGAAACACAAATTTCTGCAAAACTCGAGAACCAATCAAGCAAATGGAACCAAATTTGACATGTGGAAGTTTTTGAAAGCAGGAAATGTTTCAATGCTAATTTAAGACCCCTCTCCATTCAGAAAGGGAGGGGGGGCTCTCATACAAATGAAACACAAGTTTCTGCATAACTCGAGATCTAATCAAACAAATGGAAACAAATTTGGCAGGTGGAGATTTTTGAAGACAATAAATGTTTCTTAGATGACTTGAGACCCCTCCCCTTTGCGGGGAGACCCCTCTCGTTTGCTGGTTACAAGCAAATGGAGCCAGCAAACGAGAGCAAGAAATGTTTCAATGGTGGTTTAAAACCCCTTCGTTCTTTGAGGCAGGGTCTCAATATATTTAAAAATAAATTTCTGTCTGTCTGTCTGTCTGTCTGCCTCTCTGATCCTTATAGACTCGGAACGTACTGAACCAAACGATGTGAAAATGTGTATGCAGGGGTTCTTAGGGCTGGAGAAGTTTTGAGACATCTCCACCCCTTGGAAGAGGATGCTATCATACAGTTGAACACAAATTTCTGCATAACTCGAGAACTAATTAAGCAAATGAAAACAAATTTGGCATGTGGGAGTTTTTCAAGGCAAGAATGTTTCTATGGTGGTTCGAAACCCTTGGCCCTTCTGAAAGGCAATGATTGTATGGCGGTTTGAGACCCCTCCCCCCTCTGGAAGAAAGGTTCCCATCCAAATGATACATAAATTGCATCCAAACTTGAGAATTATCCAGGTTACGCAAACACAAAACGTGTATTTCTCTGGTAAGAAACATGTTCTGATAGCCTTTAGGCCTGCTTAGTCAAGAAAAAAAAATCATTCCGAAAAACAACCTTAAACGTGCCAGTTTTATTAAGTTTCCATTTATTTAGTTGCAGGCAAAGCAGCGCTTGCACCGGGTTCACCTAGTATACATATAAATAAACATATGCTTGCTCGCCAAGGAAAGCCTCCCGCACAACCCAATCCAACTTCCAACTCCAGATGTTTATGAAGGTAACTTGAATTCTCAGCGTCTTCTTCAGTAGACATCTAATCAACATTTCCGTCCCATCCCTTGCTGATCATAAGGACCTGGCCAGGTCTTGTGCATAGAAATCGATGAATGAAAAGCCTGGAATATCAAAACAAACACACTTAGATTTTTTTACAGAAATCTGTAAAGTTTTACCGAATTCTCAACAGTTGAACGTTCGGTAATACGATTTTACGGATTCCGGTGAAATTTTACAGATATTTGTAAAAAAATTACCGTATTGCGTACCGTAATTACCGAAATCCGTAAAATCGAATAACCGAACGTTCAGCTGTTGAGAATTCGGTAAAACTTTACAGATTTCTGTAAAAAAAAATTCAGGATTCAGAAGTGATTTGATCATATATATTATTCATAATTCATAATATATATATAAAATTCAATGTTTGTTTGTTAGTGACGCTAAAACTCGAGAACGGCTGAACCAATTTTGACGGTGTCTTCGAATGATTTGTTTTTTTTGCCCAAAAAAATTTCAGAAACTCAAAAGTTGGGATATTTCCAAGGAAAAGTCAGAAAATTGGAAAATAAAAAAAGGCATTTTTCCATGCAAAAATATCAAATTTTGTTTGTATAAATCAAATCTTGTTTGTCAATAATGCAGAAAAATCACATATAAATTATTTTTAACATAATAAATTCAAATTTCTTCCCTTTCAAACTGAGCAAACTTCAAGAAATTCCAAATTCCAAAATTGAAAATATCCAAGTTCTCCATTATGAAAATTGACTGTCCCTTTCAGATTGACTAAAACAATGAAGGACATTTATGCAACTTAAAAAAAATGGGGCTATTCATGTTATTATGGGGCTATTCATAAACCACGTAGACTTTTCTGGATGGAGGGGGGTGGGGGTTTGACCAAAGTCTACGCTTCATACAAAATTTCAAAAAATTGTATGGAGGAAAGTCTCCGAGGAAGGAGGGGGGGGGGGGGTCTGAGATTTTCAAAAATGAGTCTAGGTGGTTTATGAACAAGCCCTATAGAACACCGATTTATTGTGTGAACCGATTTTAAAGATATTGCAAGCAATAAATTAATATTAGACGGAACGAAGTTCGTTGGGTCAGCTAGTCTTCTATATAATAAAAATGAGTTGGGGTTTCCTTTGTCACGATTTAACTCGCGAGCGGAAAAACCGTTTGGCATGAAAATTTGTACGCAGGAGTTTTTGAGGCCGGAGAACGTTTTTAAGATAGTAAAAGACCCCTCCCTCATCTGAAAGGGGGGGCTCCCATACAAATGAGACACATTTTTCTGCATAACTCAAGAACTGATCAAGCAAAGGAACCCAAAATTAGCATGCGATAGTTTTTGGAGGCAAAAAATGTTTCTATGGTAGTTTGAGACCCCTCCCCTCTCTAGAAAGGGAGGCTCCCATACAAATAAAACAGAAGTTTCTGTATATATCAAGAACTAATCAAGCAAATGGAACCAAATTTGGCATGTGAGGTTTTCTGGTGGCGAAAAATGGTTGGATGATAGTTTGAGACCCCTCCCCTCTCCTAGAAGGGGTGCTGTCATACAAATGAAAATGAAATTTCTTCATAACTCTAGATCTAATAAAGCAAATGGAACCAAATTTGGCTTGCGGGGATTTTAAAGGCAAAACATGTTTCTACGGTAGTTCCAGACCTCTCCTCCCTCTCTGGTAGGGGAGGGGGGGCTCCCATACAAATGAAACACAAGTTTCTGCATAACTCGAGAACTAACCAAGTAAATGAAACCAAATTTGGCATATGAAGGTTTTCAAAGGCAAGAAATGTTTCTATTGTGGTTTAAGACTCCTCCGCTAACTGAAAGAGGGGTCTCTCATACAAATGAAACACGAATTTCTGCATAACTCGAGAACAAATCAAACAAATGGAACCAAATTTGGCATGTGAAAGTTTTTGAAGGAAATAAATGTTTCTAAGGTGGCTTGAGACCCCTTCGCCTTCTGGAAGGGGAGACTCCCATAAAAATGAAACATAATTTTTAACATAACTCGAGAGCCAATGAAGCAAATGAAACCAAATTTGGCATGTTGAGGTTTTTGGAGGCAAGAAATGTTTTTATTGCACTTCACCACCCCTCCACACTTCAAATGGGGGGGTGGGGGGCTCCCATACAAATAAAAAGCAAATTTCAGCATAACTCAAGAACTAATCAAGTGAATGAAAACTTTTTAGCATATGGGGGTTTTTGGAGGCTAGATTTCTATATACATAAAAATGAATTTCTTTCTGTCTGTCTGTCTGTCAGACCCTTATAGACTCGAGAAGTTCTGAACCGACCAACGTGAAAATTTATATGACGGGGTTTTTGGGTCTGGGGAAGGTTCTTATGATTGTTTGAAACCCCTACTCTCTCAGGAAGGGGCACTCTTATACAAATGAGACACACATTTCTTCATAACCCGAGAACTATCAAGCAAATCGAATCGAATTTTACATGTGGGGGGTTTTGAAGGCAAGAATGTTTCTATGGTAGTTCAAGACCCCTCCCCTTTTTGAAGGGGATGAACAAATGAAACTCAAATTTTTATTATAATCGATGAGCCCAGTGCGATGGTTTGAGAACTAATCAAGCAAATGGAACCAAATTTGGAATGTGGGGGGTTTTGAAGGCAATGATTGTAACCACCCCCCTCTGGAAGGGAGGGCTCCCATACAACAGCTTACTTAAACACAAAACGTGTTTTTCTCGGATAAGAAGCATGTTTTGATAGAAGTTTGAACCCATGCTTATTCAAGAAAAAAAACTCATTCCGAAAAAAACCCATAAAAGTGCCAGGTACATTAAATTTTCCTTCATTTAGTTGCAAGCGTAGCAGCGCACGCACCGGGTTCGACTAGTTCATAATAAAAATTAAATTGTATTAAATTTAATAACCTTTTAAATTTAAATTAGATTCAATAACCTATCAAGGTTCAAAATACAGTGATACAGAGATAAAATGAAAACAATTACCTGCCTCGCTTCAAGTTATTGACAGCACTTACCACCTCTCAATTGTCCGGAAACCTTTTCAGGGGTCCGACTGGTAAGAGTTCTACTTCCTTTGAGGTATCCGTGTGATGTATACAATTTCTTCCACTCCTACATCCACCTATAGGTCCAAATCGCGAGGTTGAGATTCGAAGAATGTTGCATCTGTGTTAAACTAGGTCGACGATCGATGCTGACTGCTAAATTGCTTTTCCCATGCTTTCGTCATTTCAGTAATCCGTTAATACTTAAAAACCACCTGTAGAAAAAAAAACCTAGAACTAAGAGTTTCGCCAACGGGTAATTCACATTAATTGTTATGTTATATATTCTCCGTGCGAGGAGTAACGATTATGATGTAGAAGGAGATGTTCGCTCATCACCATGAGGCACCAAGAGTGAACAACAATGTTTTTGGCTAGAATGAAAGATATGAAGAGAAAGTTTTGATAGTTCCGCTAGTGTGCGGCAGGATTGGAAATGAAACAGATGTTTTTTTATGAAAATTGAGCGAAAAGGGCATGTATACGGTGGTACTCGAACCAACGACATTTTTGCCTAACATCCCACTGCGGGGTAGGTTAAAGCACGGACTAAGTCCGCCACTTCAACAGGCCTGTTGACCACCGTATACATGCCCTTTTCGCTCAATTTTCATAAAAAAACATCTGTTTCATTTCCAATCCTGCCGCACACTAGCGGAACTATCAAAACTTTCTCTTCATATCTTTCTTTCTAGCCAAAAACATTGTTGTTCACTCTTGGTGCCTCATGGTGATGAGCGAACATCTCCTTCTACAGGGTAATTCACGCTAAGTTAAGATTACCGAAAATACGGTTTTCATTTTACCGAAAATTAGGTTTTGGTAGCAAAACCTAAAGTATCGGTATAATTTACCGAAACAAAACGTTTGATTTTACTTAATGTTTCAGTAAAGTGGATTTACAGATTTTATCGTTATATTTTACCTAAATTTGGTTAAAAATTCTCTCATTGAGCTGCTAGCAGTTTCGGTAAAAAATACCGTACAAAAATAAGTAATTATTAATGTTTTTCCCGGTTTTCCAGCAATACCGAAATTTCGGTAATCCATGTTTACCGATAATTTCAGTATGTGCACTTTTGTGTGATTTTCGGTATTTTTTACCGAATTTTCCGTTTTCTTGTCTTAGCGTGTTGATAAGTTTGTATCTAGACGATGACGTATCCTCTGTGAAAACCAGCAGATGGCGCTTAAGTGATTTTCCAACTCACACGCTCGAAAAAGCCTTGCCATCTAGTGGTGAGAACTATCAGAAGCAGTGCTGTAAATAGCCATTGCGACCCAATCGTTTCAGATTGTTTTGCTTAATTTTCTTCATTAATTTGTCTGAAAATGTATCGCTCTAACTTTAAAATATAAGACGAGAAAGCGCATTATCGGTATACTCAGATGATATTCAGCGTTAAATTATTTGAATATGAAGGTGCATTTAACACTTTATAGATGTTACTAAAGCTTATATAATTTTTAGCTTAATGTCAATAGCAACACTTTCTCCTTGCTAACTGATAAACTGGACTAGCTGCATTTGACGTTCGTTTTTTTCTACTTTTCGCAGTTCTCGTCTCAGATTATATATGCGTTTCAGTTAGAAACCGTATTTAGTGACAATCGATTATACTGTCGATCCATGCGTCGTACCAAACTTTAGAAGTAGCGCATTGTAAACGCATCCGATTTACCATACAACGCATTATTTCCAAAATTAGGTGTAACGTACAAAGCGAGATTATAATCGATTGTCGCTAGTCGAAAAATTCGGTTTCAACTAATAACATCATAAGCTTGAATCCTAGAGGGTTTGAGCTGTTTAGTGGAATACCTGTAACTAGAAATTAGAAGAAAAATTAGTATCTTCCATTTAATTCCAACTACCTTTGCTTATCTTCGACAGATACGCGTATTTCGTCTACAATGTGCGGACTTCTTCAGTGTCTCTTACTCGTACTAGTGTCTCGTCAAGTCGAGTTATTAGTACGAAACACTGAAGAAGTCTGCACATTGTAGACGAAATACGCGTATCTGTCGAAGATAAGCAAAGGCAGTTGGAATTAAATGGAAGATACTAATTTTTCTTCTAATTTCTAGTTATCATTAGCTTGCCCC
This sequence comes from Aedes japonicus, assembly GCA_034211315.2. Taxonomy (NCBI): domain Eukaryota; kingdom Metazoa; phylum Arthropoda; class Insecta; order Diptera; family Culicidae; genus Aedes; species Aedes japonicus. Next base: position 11,129 of record JASCZW010011016.1, on the reverse strand, counting down.
TTCGCAATCAAACCAAGTTTTACTTTCAGTGCATCAGTAGCTTCACACATTGAAAGCTAGGTGGCAGCACTGGGTTGTGTAATGAAATGTTTCACATTCGCGCATGCGTGGCAACATTTCAATAGCCCGCAATTTTATTACATACCACAAATTGCAGGAATCAACACCTTTGTCCTCATTTGTTAATGGGAAAATAATTTGTTATGAGGCAAAAAATACCTAATTCTGTGAACTAAATCACTTGTTTAGGATCACCTGCTGTAGGCAGTGCCGAGCGAAACATGTCATCGTACAAAAAGATTTGCTTGTACTCCATGCTGCTGATGGTAACAGCATTTCACGTGGTACTTTGTGATCGATTCAGCTGGTTGTACAGTCTGGGATTACAATTCTTCTTTCCGATAAGACCAGGTAGTTATCAGGTAATCCCTCGTTTCGAAAGAACTAATTCCATTTGATCCGTCTAGATCCACCTTCGCCAGCAGTGCAAAGATGTCCTCCCAACGAAACCTTTCGTGCGGTCGGAGCTCCCTGTGGAAAATCGTGCGGAACGTATGGCCAGCAATGCCCTCTGAAGCAGATCAACCGATGCCAGTGCTTAGTGGGGTACGCCCGGAACCGCTCTGGTGCTTGTATCTATCATCTGGATTGTCCACTTAATTTGGATTTGGCGGAGTTTTTGGATTTTCTTTGATTGTGCTACTGTTGGCCTGCAATGAAGGATGTCCATATTATTATTTATCGATATTTTAATGAAGTAGATGTTTTAAAATCGATAAATAAAATATATTGAATGTTAAATCATCTTAAATATAACATGATCAAATATGTGCTAGCGTTAATGATGAAACATTATATGGTTTTGAAGAATATGTTCGTGGGACTATTATAGGGACAATAAAAACTAAACACAAAAATTGATTTTGATTCGGCTTTTCTTCAAACTTTCAGGGAATAAATTTGATTCCATGAAAAAGCAAGCATTCAAAATCAAATGTGAGTCTTGTGTAAAAAAAAAACTTTTATCTTCTACAAGAAAATGAATTTTTGAAATGATCGAAAAAATGATCGATCAATAACTAGATAATATTGATAGCTTCGAAACACATGAAAAAGATTAGAGGGTTTAGAGCAATTGTTGAGATTCGCCTAGTGGTGACTTTGTTTTTTTTTTTAATTTATTTATTAATGACACTTTACACCAGACGGGTGCATTCGTGTCTTGAGAAATTCTGATATTCACAACTTATATCAATCCACTTCACTTCATTCCGCCCTTCTCAACCCTTATTTAACAAATTTTCTACTTATCGTTCTGTTTCGTCGCTGGTTTGCTCCAAATTTTTTCTGCTTCATGCGATTGTTCTGCTTTTCTTATCTCTGTTATTTTTCCTTCTTTTTGATTTTTCTCCTTCCACTTTTCTTCTTCTGCTTCGATTTTCTTCTTCTGCTTCGCTTTTCTTCTTCTGCTTCGCTTTTCTTCTTCAGTTGTGTTTCGTTTTTCTCATTCATGTTGTCTTCTTCTATTTCACTTTTTTATTTGGCTTCTTTCCAGTACATTCTTCTCCCGTTGTGCCTCCTTCAATTTAATCTGTATTTCATTTTTCTCCTCTATCCGCTTCGGTTTCCTTCTTCCGTTGATTCCGTTACGCTTCTTTTTCTGCTTCCATTTTTCTTCTTCTGCTTATCTTCTTCCATTTCTGTTCTTCTGTTTCTCTACGTCTTCGACTTCTGGTGCTGCTGCTCTTCCGTTTTTTTTCTTCGAATTCTATTCGTTTACTTTGTCCGCTTCGCTTTTCTTCTTCTTCAGTTGTGTACCTTTTCTCTCATTCACGTTGTCTTCTTCTATTTCACTTTTCTATTTCGGTTCTTCCGTTGCACCTCCTTCAATTTCCTCCATGCGTTTCGGTTTTCTTCTTCCACTGACTCCGTTATGCTTCATTTTCTCCTTCCACTTCTCTTCTTCAGCTTATCTTCTTCGATTTATTTTCCATCTGTTTCTCAGCGTCTTCAACTACCTGTGCTTCTGCTCTGAGAAACTTTCTTCGACTTCATTTCGTCCACTTTGTCCTTCCTTACTTCTTCTTCGGTTGTGTTACGTTTCTCTCATTCACGTTGACTTCTTCATTTTCAATTTTTCATTTTGCTTCTTTCCTCTGCATTACTTCTTCCGTTGTGCCTCCTTCATTTTCCTTGCTATGAATTTTTCTTCCATCCGCTTCGGTTTTCTTCTTCCGCTGATTCCGTTACGTTTTTCTTCTTCGGCTACTGCTACGGCTACGGCTGCTATTTCCGATCGGTTCTTCTTTAGTTTTTATTCTTCCGTACTTCAATCGCTACTTTTATCTTGTTTTCTTCTTCGGCTTCTTCCTGGTTTCGTTACAGTTTGGACAACAGTCTCGTTTCTTTTAAAATATTCAGCATTTGTGTTATTTGCTCGTCTGTATTTCCCAGGGCGTCTCGTAAGCTGGTCCCGATGTTGTTTTGCTGCGTTTCGGTTTCAAATTTCCGGCATTCGAGAACTAAATGCAGACGTTCAAGTTCGGATGGGGAGTAACTTCTACCTCAGTGCCATCGATAAGCTTTTTCAGCTTGAGCAGCTTGGCGACTTGGGCTGGATCACGAACTCTCAGAGTTTACTTGGTTCCTCTTGCTTCGGAGTTGGCGCTTTGAATCGTACCATCAGCACAAGTTTCTATTGATTTTCCGATGATGATTGGATTTCTAGAGAGTTTGGGTTTATTCTGTCAATCGAGGGCTCGATTCTAGTGCTGTGGGTGTGAACTTGCTTTTGGAAGAAGATTCTCTTCTCTATATTCGCGGGTTTCACGTAAGTGACTCTGCTTACGGGCTCGCCCAAAGCCGCCTTCATACAGGAGCTTGATTATCACAAATTGAACCAGCAGGTTTTGACGAAGTACCCAGGATGCCTGCTCATCGACGATGAAACCTACGTCAAAATGGATTTCAGACAGCTTCCTGGCCAAAAATTCTACATGGCAACGGCGCGAGGAGATGTTCCTGCGAAGTTTAAGTTGGCTTTTATGGACAAATTTGCCAAAAATAACTGATGATTTGGCAAGGGATATGCAGGTGCGGAGCAAAGACCAAAGTGTTCGCGCCGAATAAGACGATGGACTCGAAACTATGCAAGGAAAAATGCCTCAAAAATCGCTTACAAGCTTTCATTAAAGCCCATAAAGGTCCTGTGAAGGTTTGGCCAGATTTGGCGAGCTGCCACTACAGCCGGGAAGTCATCCAGTGGTACCGCGTTAATAACGTAGATTTTATCGATAAAAACATAAATCCACCCAATTGCTTGCCCATCGAGAGATTTTGGGCAATAATGAAGCGGAAACTTAAAAAAAGTGAAAAAAACAGCTCGGGTGCCAAGGCAGTTGACTCCTAAGGTGTGCAGCGTTTGATGGGAGGAATAGAGAAGAACGTGCGAATTTTCATTAGAAACGAAGAGAAATGATTTGTATTGATATTTTTTTTTTCTATAAAATACAATGAAGTACCTTTGTTTTGTAATACAACTTATTTTTACGTCAATCCGTTACCGAGATACAGATGATTTTATAATTCCGGATTCTAAATGAACATAGCTTTATTGAGTGAACATGAAGTGTAATCTTCAACGGTCGTTTCAAGTTAATAAAGGTTTTGTTACAGGTTGATAAAAAAGGTTCTAAGTCCGAATGATTAAATTAAAAATATTCGAGCCTCATTATTTTCTGACCCCAACTTCTTTATGACTGCCGAATGATTGAACTACTTCCTGACAATTATTGCTTTATTTTTGAGATATATGCTTCCGAAGTGGCAAAATGGTCATATAAAACATTGATTTTGAAATCGTTTCTGCCCTAGTAACCATTAAGCACTAAACGTGGCATTATATCTGCATATAAAGCAGCTCTTTAATGTGTTGAAGCTCTATATTCATATATAATGCTAATATAATGCTAAGAAAGGCGAAATAACGTGCTTATATAGTGCAGAAGTGACAGCTCGTGAATAGCATTAGTAATGCTATATTAATGCACTTCAACTTAACTGTCAGTTTTTGACACTGCTAATGCTATTATGCTGCATTGATCAACTGTTCTTTTTTTGCTTCTTCTTATTGGTGGTATTAGCAAAATAAAGGAGGATAATGCATGCAATAAAGAGCTATAAATAAACCACTTAGTGCAAATCCATATTACTAGTAATGAACGGGTTTATTAGTATGCGTAAAATAATATTTTGAAAAATTCAATATACTGCGAAAATTTCCTGTACTTCGTCTTGAACCAAGGTATCATCATGCACGTTGGACCGCTGCCTTTGGTGCCTGTGCCTGGCTATAAGCGGTTTCAGAATTGTTATAGCTTTCATCTTCGTATCTCCGAACGAATTTGAAGTGTAAAACTGGCTAAAGGAGATGTAGTTGTTTCTGTAACCAAATCATCAATATGTGTTAAGTTTAGAAGTATGGTAGTATCGATACAATTTAACTTCACGTCTATAATTTACACTTTTAAAGTTTTTTTTCCACTTATTCTCCTCCATTTAGGTTTTTTTTGACTCCAAATTACGTTTCAATGCTTTTGTAAACAAGTTCTTAGCATTATTTGATAGCCTTATATTAGCACTAAATGCAGATATAAAGCATGTATGCTGTGAGAATTATAAATACTTTTATGCATTATAACAGCCTTATATGAGCATATAATGCTGGCGATAATGCTAAGTTCTGGTTGGAGCTTGAATGCATTTGTGCTGCTAATATGAAGCTTGCATGCCTAACATATGCTAATATAGAACTTTTCAGCAACATTTATGCTGATATAGTGCTATTATCGAGCTAAAGTTTTATGCTTATGGTTACTTGGGTGGTTTAATACATATCGCGAAGATCGTGCAAAAAAACACTTTGGATGCAAATAATTATGAAGACAATAATGGCAAGAGATTTTCCGTGTCAGTCCTATGCCGGACAAACGTTGGGAATCAAACCCAAATATGAACGTGTTAAATTCGAAAGTTCAACTCTTTTGTGCCTAGAGCATAAATTATCTAATCACTACTGGGCAGTCGAACAATTCACAAGTAAGTAAACACCAGATGTGTAAACAATTGATAACACACGACCGAACCGGCTCGGAACAGGTTTTTCACGACCAGTCTCAAAAAAAAATCTTCAAACATGACGAATGGGAGCAATATGGGGAAACTATAAACATAACGATTATGTCCGCATCGCCTTTGCATAACTTGCTCAAACCCACATTACACCAAAGAAATCCAGAACAAATCTGTCACGTAGATCATTATTTCGCACTGGTGATCATTGCACGAACATTGTAAACAAAAGCAAAAGCTCCAACCACTGACTGATAAGCGCCTACTATGTGTTTGACATGGAGAGTAGGTCACTTGCATATTGTCGAAAAAACGCATCACAATAAGTGTGCAACAGACGACTACATGTATCCAAAATCGGGTGACTTTTGAATTGTAAGTCGCTCAACTTATCAAAAAGACCTATGTGCATCATTTTCGACAAAATCTTCGTTTGATGAACTTCAAATTGGTTGGTGAGTCAAAGCTTTTTCAAACGAATTTCGTGAAGAACAAAGCGATCAACGTTAGGCCGATGGTATAGTAAACGCGTTGCGGCGCCGAACCGAAGCGATTGCGGAAAAAGCAAGATTGAAATCAAAAGCGAAGCGCAACGCTGAGCTATGACGCGAGTGAACGCGTTTTGCACGCGTTTGGTTGCATGGTGATTTGTTGTTTTTCGTAGTATTCAATATGGATTCGTCAGAGGAAGAATATTTGCCTCCCCAGGAACAATTGATTTTATTTTTTAATAGAAAGGGAATTCTCTGTGCATCCGATTAACCATAACAAAACGATGTACAGTAAATCAATTATGACTTCAAAGTACCTTTGCTTGAAGACTGGAATTATTCATAAAGGCCTAAAAGGTTTTATACAAAATGCCTAAAAGGTTATGTGTCAAGAAGTGAATACATTTTAGGTATTTTGCAGCATGTAAAAGAGATTAGAAACAATGCATTTTTTCAAAAGAGGAACTACCCAAGTAACCACAAGCATTATATTCAACCCAAAATCAACATCGGTAATGCGGGTAGCATCAATTCAACAGTTCTCAAGTAATAAAGCGTTATATAAGCTTGAAAAAGTAGTGATGCATTACCAATGCTATAATGCTACTTTAGCCATGTCTTATGGCATTACAAAAGATATAACTTTAGCTCGATCTTCAATGATGCACTAGACGTAATACATATGTCCTATATATGCATGCTATTATAGCCTCGTGGTTACTTGGGTAGTCACTTTATGAAATGAAGATGGATAAGAAACTTAGCACCAATATCTCAAAACTTTGGATCTGCTTTTTTTATTTAAATCAATGACATTCAGTATCAATTTATCTCAAAGCATCCACATGCAAATAAAATATATCATAAGAACATGTTTCTTCTTGCTGGGATTGATGATTTGCAGGAGAAAGCTTTCATTTCCGGTTATAGTATCAATAAATAAAGATCAATCTAAATTATCTAATTAGTCCCTTGTAGCCTGTCCATGATACTTGATGCTGGTTTGGCTTGCAAGAACTCTTTTCGTTTTTATTATCAATTTTGTTCCGGCAAAGGCAGTCAATTAGAACAAATCGATGTTTCCACTTTAATGATGGCCTTGTTTCTATGTATTTTTTCTATGACACTGAAATAAGAAAATAACTTAAAAGTATTCATTTTTTGGTATTAAGGAATTTTTTGACGTATGGAGGTTGTTCATTAAAATGCATAGAATGTAGTCAAAAAATTACTACCTCAGAACAACCGTGTAAGAAATTCATCGGCTCTCGATTTTGGTAAAGTTTTGTGGTTTTGTCCCACAGCACCTTTTTCGCAAAAACTGCATAAATTAAATTTTCCGCATCCATACCCATTTCGGCTCGACTTTCTACCGTCAGCAGAATAACAACAAAACCGCCCAGCCGCCAGAGCCTCTAGCGTATTACGCGCGTCAAAACACCACCTCGGGCTGTTGAACGCGTTTGACGGCCGGTTCCGTGCCACGCATCGCGTCGCACGTTAGCTATACCAGGTTTGACGCGGTACGCACATATATTTCAACAAAAAGTGCTTTGACGCGAACGCGTTCGCTCGCGTGGGAACGCTACGCAAGCGCTTCCCACTATACCATCAGCCCTGGATGCTTTTGAATTGTTGGAGGCGGTGGACGACGTCCACTTCTAATGCTGCACGTGGGATGAGGACCAACGGTGCAGAACCGTCGCCAGCACATGTAAACAGACACGATACAACCGAGGGAACCACGTGGTTAAGGTTAAGGCAAGGCTGTTGTTCCACTGGGTTGCTACAAGGCGGCACTGACTGAGGCGACTTCGTTCGTACGCAGTTGGGTTCACGTACCGTGTTCGGCTGGCTGTCCCATCATGTGGTTCTGTCCCTGTATTGGTTCGTTCCGAGCTGAAGAGTTCTGGCTTCGATGTGGTCGCCTCGGTTGCCTGCCTGCCTGCTGGGTAAAGCGAACTTCTGCTCTGTTTAGTCACCCTTTTTGAGTCTATGTTGTGGGAAACATGCAATGCGAACATGAATGACATCGACTGGTAATTGTAATATCTCAAGGGTTTAAGACGTTCTATACAATTTTAAACGTTTGGAAAGATAGAAAGGATTCCATTAAGACTTTTTATTTGATAAAGAACCATCAGATACAAAAATGCAGTTTGTGTGGAGTTGACCCCGAGTCAGATCCATGCCCTAATTCTAAGCATATTTAACATTTTATTGCGTTCTAACTTTACGCAGCATTGCTGGTCGAGCTCACTCGTTGAGTATCATAACAGAGCCTGCGTTCTTTTTTGGTTGTTTTGTTTTGATTGAATGGGGAGTTGCGAAGTCAAACTTTTTGGCGGAAATAGGGTTGAACATATTATTCAATTTTAATTTATTTTTTTCTGAATTCAATTTGTTGCCAATCCAGTTAAATTTGAAACACGGTAGCAACCTGTCTGTTAATAAAATATCGGACTAAATTTTCGGAAAGTTTCGCAAAAATACCCTATTCTTCCCCCATGCAGCTCCCTATTTTCAAATGCAACAAACTCATGAGATGAAAGCAGGCACCAAAACAAAGAACCGAAAGATAGGGTCTACGATTATGTGCGTGTACACAGAAGACGGGTAGCTGAAAATCGCCGTATGTTTTTGTTGTTGTTGTTGTCTAGCCTGCAGGAGCGAGAGTGTTTAACACGCCTTACCAAACTCGATCGCCGCGCTGAAGCAAGGCGATTTCAAATTCTTCATTTCCAATTCTGCCGCGTGTGTGGACACAACTGATTTCACGGACTGAGCGATAGATGAGTTGATATAAAAATTATTCTTCAATTTTCCAGTACTTTGTGTGTAGATTAGAGTGTTTTTGTTTGTGTGTTTAAAAGTCTGTTCCAGAATATCAATTGAATCAAAGCAAAAAATCAAACTGCGCTGAATAAAATTCAAAACCGGACCCATCCAAGATGGCCTTTGCTCTTTGAGAAACGGTGCACGTTCCTCGTTTCCGTTGCTGGAGCGAAATTTCGCTGTGCTTGCTGCGTTCAACGGGACCAACACGACACAATTATCTCAATCACAAAAGGTAGGTGAATTGTTGTTGTAAGAAATCAAGTTGCAAATTGCACCGATGTCCTTTCGGCCAGAAAACTCCAACTGATGACGCTGCAAACTTGTTATGTAAAGTAGTAAGAAGGAAAAGAAAAGCAAATTGTAGGAAAAAAATCACTGGTATGGACCGCGATCTATCAGGTTTGTTTCTTCTCGAGCGTTGCGAACGGCTGATCAAATAACCTCTCAAGAAGGTGAAGAGATAGACGGAAAACGACTTCATAAACATGTTTCCAATCCCAAAGTGGAAGTGGGTTATTTTCGGCACTCGTCGCCGTATTTGTTTACAAATACTTCGTACAATAAAACAAATATGCGCACGTTTTCCTAGCAAACATAATAAACCAATTTGTAACAATTACAGATCGAACATCAAACCATCGGACAACCGTTGCCCACCTTCGTGGCGACCAGCGTTCGAAAGTACTCCAAAAAAGCCAGCCGACCTGAACGGGCCTACGAGAGCGATTCCGATTCGGACTCAGATGATGAACGGGAGACTCACAGCAAGAAACAGGGCCGCCGAGAGAGGGTAAGTGCTGCGCAGAGTTGAAAACATTTCATTCGGAGTTAGGAAGTTGGCCTCGATGTTTTTTCTTCGTGGTTGCTTAGTGATGAGAATGGCAAGCTTACAAATACTATGTTATGTCATAATTCAGCAGGAAACCGGCTGTGGTTGATAAATGTTTTTGTTTTTTTTGGATTAGAACAAAGTAAAAAAATGGCGAGTCCTTAACATAGCTTCAGTAGTCTCGATTAAACTTGATGGAAAGACGATCATCATGGTAATTCAAATCAAATTTAACTGAATTGAAATTTGCATCTGACGAATAAATGATCTTGATTTTACAAGCCGCACGCCTAAACGATTCCAAAACCACAACATCCCAGCAGTGCGAAGCAGTAAAAGTTCTTCAAATGCGGAAAATAACATTCCAATGTGTGGGTGTTAAGCACTCTGAAAGCCACCAGCTGCTGAGAATAATATGGTAACTCGCTTACGCACACTACGATAGCGATGCGTTCAGTTTGCAATGGATAGAATTGCAGAATAAAATCATGGCACCAACACTAGTGCACATATGCCGTCTTTGCGAGAAAGCGAATGAACTTTAGGTTGATTAGTGGGGCGAGAAGTATAACGATATGGGTCTGATTATGTAGGCGACTGCTTTGGCTAGTTAAGTTGAACCAAGACCGGTTAAGCGTGCAAAGTACTCCGGTGCAAGATGCAAACGATGCAAGCACAATGAGTTACAACACCCTTATGAGAAAATATCCAAAGCGAGCTAACTACAATGTGATTGATTGTTATTTCAAAACAGGCAGCCACATGAGGTGTATTTTATTAAAATTGCCATTCAACTGCAGACGAACCGTAGGGGTTTAAATTGCCTGCATTTGGAAACAAATGTGCTTATACGATTACATTTTGACACATTTTTACAAAATACTCACAGTGGCTTTTTAAGCAAATTCAAAACTAAGCTTTTAAAAAAAAAAAATTGTTCAGAGATTTTGATGAAGATTGGAAGAGGTATCCTTTGCAAACCAACGAAATTGAGCTCTTTCTTATTAGAATTATTAATTTTGTTATATTTACATCTACATTGTTGATTTTATTCAAAGCGATTCCTTTTAGGTTGAAAGATAAATCAAACCTGTTAAACTGGTTAAGCAGGAGAAATGTTGGCTTCCACGTGTTTGACCAGTCTTGGCAACCATTTTTCAAACCGTTGAATTCTACGCAAGTTCCCGTCAAAACAGTTCGTTAGATATATTTATATCATACCCTGCTGAATTCAGGAACATGTAATTGATGTTCTTTCAAATAGGGACCCGTATCGTTAATCAAAATTTAAAATCATCAAGCCAATCACATGTACTTGGAGATGGTGATGTTTTTGTTTGCCTATATTAGAACAAACAGTTGTATCACGACGATCAGTTCAAATGGGTTGGAAGCCGATTAGAAGGGGCTGCCAACAATAGTTACACTCACTTTGAGAAGTTGGACGCTAGGATTAAAACGCACTTTTGAAGCCATTCTGGATAAATCGTGTAAGCTGGGCTATGGATAGAGGATCATTGAGCGAAACAAATGCAAACAAACATGCGCACGGCTTGCCGCGAAAATACTCATTGAAGGATGGTCTCTAAAGGCCAGTATCGACTCTAAAAAGTAAATGAGGTTACGGAATTTTGTTCAATATTACTAAGAGGAATTTTGACAATTGATCTGGATGGAACGAAATGTCACCTTCACTTACGGAATAATCGAGCGGAATATTTTTCCGAAAGTAAAAGTGACAGCTCCCATTAGCTTGCGTGGAAACCTCACAAATTCCAATATTATTTTTCGTTCTTTTTCAGGTGGATACTGCTGCAGAAATTTCTTTTCGATTCTTTACT
>JASCZW010011015.1:0-33737 GCA_034211315.2 Aedes japonicus | reverse complement strand
AGAAGGTGTTGAAAAGGTCCGTCAGAGTGCGGCAGGTAGGAAAATCGAACAGATGTATTGGAAGGGTGAGCGAGAGGGCATGAGTCCGGCCGGTGCTCGAACCGATGGACGTCAATCTTTTGCCTAACATCCCTGCCGGCGGTTGTAGCGACGAAGGCACGTCCGCCACATCAGCAACAGGCAAAAGATTGACGCATGGAAAGGCGCTCACGAAGCCACTGATGGCTTGTGTGGTATTATTCTTAGCGATCTGGCAATGTGCGCACTCTGTTTGCTGGTGCGCACATGGGAGAGGAACTCTCTCCTTTTTGGGTTTGTTTTGATTCGCAACGTACTGACGATCACTCAAGTTTTTCTCGTCGTCTCCAACGTAGAGACCTCGGATAGAAACATCCGTGAAGCGTTGCGATACTGGTCCCCACCAGTATGATTAATGGTTACCACCATTTATGGGTTTTACATACATTAATTGTTATGTTATGTATTCTCCGTGCGAGGACTAACGATTATGATGTAGAAGTAGATGTTCGCTCATCACCAGTGAATCAAACTCATGAATGCATGAACATGAAGACATTGTCTTTTCAATGTTGGGACACAAATAATGTATCTTTATCATTGTTGCATACTCAACACAATAATGACAAATTGCATGGCAGTTGAATCAAGATATTAATGTTTCACAACATCCGATTGTTATTTGGGAAAGAGACAAGGCGTTGTTTGTATATTGCTTTGTATGCAACATAAATAAATTCAATAATGTCACATGTTGCATCTACCGAAAAGAGACAATGTTTAGTTTTATCCCTCTTTCTCTCTCAAAAATTTTGTCGAGTGATAGGGGATAGTTGGTAAAGATGGAAGATCGATACCTACTGCTTTAATGAAAAACATACGATTTGCAATAAATTTCAGTTTGTTCTGTTAACATGAACTAAAGTTTATCATGCATGTTGTTTTAATATCATAAGATAATTAATTTATTCCTAAGAATAATTTGATTTGCAACAGCTAGTGTTCATCTTTTCAACCATTGTCCGTTTCTAGCGACATTCCCCTATTTATTGCATACGTTTCATCAAAGCTTTTGCAATCCCGACTAGTGCTGTTTTTCCAATATTCGAGCGATCAGTAATTTCCGTTCCTTGTGGCTTTTCCTCAGTGCATTTTGTTGCGTTGTGTTGTTAAAAAAATAAAATAAAAAATGGATTCTACATTTGTTAAAGAGGACAAAGAAAATGTGTCCCAAAAAGTTCGAAACATATTTCGTTCCGAGAACGGGAATCTTAGTTGTAGCCTGGGTCTTAATTGCAAGTTCAGTCCGAAAACGTTTCTGGTGACAAACTGTATGCGCCACATCAAGAACTCTCACCCGGAGAGTTACAATGTGTTTCCGATGGGTATGGGTTACTTCTGAAGATATTATCTAAAATATTTCCAAGCTATCGTGAGACGCGTCAAATCACATAAGGATTCGATTACAAGATGAATGGTAGCCATACAGAGTGCTCAGGAGAACGCTGGCCACATCCGGGCATGCTGCGGGTACCTATGGAGATGTGGCCAGTTTTTGATCTGAACCAAAACATTCCATGTGACATCTCTAATTACATTTAAATTCGATTTAATTGCCCAAAACCTTATTGGCATGTTCTAGGTACATCCGGGGAAAAGCCTTCTTTTTTTACTTGGACCAGAACATATCATGCTACACCCCAAATCACATACGAAATCCAAAATAAGAGCAATAGTGGTAGAATCAAGTGTCAAGAACTACATTGGTCACATCTGGACACGATCTGGGTCAGTGATGGTAAATGTACTGTATTTTGGTGTTTCTTTTCAGCTCAAAACCTAGAATCTACAATTATATCTGTAGATAGTTCAACAATACAAAGTTGCGATATGCATTCAACCACGTTTATTGAATCTTCTGGAAATTCAAAAGATATTATGTGATAATCTGTGATAATATTGGTCATTCTGAGTTTGCCTTGCAGCTAAAAAAGATAGAGTTACAATTGGTTAAGCCAAATCAGAACCAAGAGCCTATCGAGAATCACCAGTTTTGTTCGACATATTCAATCATAACTTTTCAACTTCAATATGCATTCTTGAAGTTTATAATCAACAACCAATTTGAGTGATTCATATCCATAATGTGCCAAAAAAATATTCTGTGAGAATTGACTATTCAATCATGTCGGTTGACCTAAAAGAAGATCCACTGAACATAGTTGAATACATATCGTATATTTGTTTAGCCTAAAAAGCTACAGATAATATTTCAGCTCCTAATTTTGGAGCTCCAGAACTGTATGGCTGATAAAAAAAACATCCCAGATCATCTCATAATGTTTGCTGATCATCCAGAAGACTCAATGAACATGTTTGAAAACGTATCATAACTATTTGTAGCCGAAAAAGGTACAGTTACAATTATAGATCCTATGTTCAGTACTCCAGGACAGGTTGGATGACTTAGAATATCCCAGATTATCTCATAATGTTGGTTCTCGTTCATAAGATCCAATGAACATAGTTGAACACATATCGTACATTTGCACATCTGAAAAAGCTACAGTTTCAATGGTAAATACTAATCTATGAGCTAATGAACAGCCTGGTATGCCCCAGAACATCCCAGATTTCATCATAATGTTGGTGGACCTCCCAGAAGATCCATTGAATATGGTTGAATACATATCGTAAATTTGAATAGCCGTGAAACTACAGTTACAACTGTTGATCCCACGATCTTAGCTCCAGGACTGTTTGGATCACCTAGAACATCCCAGATTATCTCATTATGTCTGTTGACCTTCCAGAAGACTCAATTAAAATGGTTGAATACATATCGTACATTAGTATAGCTGAAAAAGCAACCGTTACAGTTGTAGATCCTAAGTTCTGAACTCCAGGACAGCTTGATTGACCTAGAACATCCCAAATTATCTCATAGTATCGGTTGACCTTTCAAAAGATGCAATCAACTTTATTGATTACATATCGCTAATTTGGATAGTTAAAAAGCTACAGTTGCAACTGTACATCCTAAGTTAAGAACTCAAGAACAGTTTGGATTACCTAGAACATCCCAGTTTATCTCAAAATGTCTGTTGACCATCCAAAAGATTCAGTTAACAAGGTTGAATGCATATCGTAACTTTGTATAGCCGAAAAAACTATAGTTACAACTGTAGATTCTAAGTTCTGTACTCCAGGACAGTTTGGGCAACCTAGAACATCCCAGATTGTCTCATTATATCTGTTGATCTTCCATAAGACTAAATAAACATGGTAGAACAGATATCGTAGCTTTGTGTAATCGGAAAAACTATAGTTACAACTGTAGATCCTCTGTACTGAACTTCTTTATGTTCAGGATGTTTTGGGTTGAAAACCAGGCGTTAAACGCACATATTTTTATTTTGCCCTGATAAAATAGTCAATTTGCAACAAGTTTGCAGAAGAAAGTGTTCGCTTTTGTTCTGTGTGTGATTTCATACAGGCATTTTTCTTCAGGTGGAAGTCTATCCACAACAAATTTTATAATTATTCAGATCAGTAATTTGTCTCGACAGCAACAACTGATTGTCGCTATTTTTCATGTTGCTGATAAAGCATTGTTGCTATCGGTAGTGTGTTGCAATAATGACAAAACGTTATTTTGTCGCTGTTACAGGAAAACAAGATCGTTGCAACATGTGTGCGAATCACAACATTTTCTTACAGCAACTTGTCTCTTTCCCATCATCGATGCAACATTTTGTTGTTTTCTTCGTGTTTTGTTGCAATAAATTCAAGCTACAACATATCATTGTTGCATAGTGAGAGAATAACGGGTGTATCACTCGTCAAGGTTATCTTATGTTTTTAGGTACACAAAGAGAATATCTGACACACTGATCGCTTTACTATTTTTCTTCGGTGTTCAGCTGTAGCATTTCTACATCGTGAACAGTCGATTTAGGCAAATCCAATGGTTTTGCAAGGTCCCGTATTGACAAGTTAGGATTTGCCCTACGCCCGTAAAAAATTCGTACGCGCTCTTGTTGTTGTTTCGTCGCCATCTTGAATACTAAACATGAAATGTAAACATCAATCATAGTCTTTTTCATCATAGACTCTCAGCTATACCACAGTGAAATTTTTCATTCCTACGTGCAATATTTCAAAAGTTACGATGATTTGAAGGTGTCCGGATTAATGTGGATACAGACCTTAATCAAGAAGCCTGCGGTCACTATTTGAAAAAAACTTCATAAACTTCAAAAATATTTATACATCCAATATATGATAAGCAGAACCCACCTTGATTGGAGAAATTAAACATCTTTTTACGTTTGAAGTTGGATGGTTACAGAATGCGATGAATATGTGTACTATGGTGAGAATAGCTACGCTTCCCTATTATCTCATCTTCCAAGTCGGGAAAAATTCGGGAAAAATGTGGGAAGTTTTGAATTAAGATTGTCTGGCCACCCTGGACAATGTTCATAGAAACGTTTCTTATAAGTTATCATGAATACGAAAACAACTTGACGCACCCCTTCCCAGTCGATCATTGAACTCTTCCGACAAATTAAGCCAACATGTCTACCGTCTGTCGGAATTCAAGTTCAACAATCTCTCGTAAAACCGATCAACACCTCGACTTTCGAAGCGCAATCCATCCCGGGAAAGCACCCTTTCAATCAATCAACTGAAGCAACTGAAAGCTACAAGTTTCGCTGCCAGCTCATTCACGCAAACACGGCCATAACGAAGACCTGTTTAGTTTATAATTAGACGCCACTTTTCGATACGCCCCATTTAATTCTTCACCAGTCGATGTGACCTTTCCGCCAATGGAAAACGGCTTGAATCTGTTGAAAGTTTGTTGCTCTCGTTCCTCAAAATAATCTCTTCAGCGAAGACAAATGGAAGGACCTAATTAGGAGCAGTCATTTTCTCCGTTAATGTTGTCCTCTCGGAACTAAGGGAAAAGGGCAAGAGCGTTGATCAATTAATCGGTCGCCCTCCCCGCGGATCCAGAATCCCGCTAGAATGATTTACAATCGTCATCCAGTGAACGCGTACTGTTACTTCCGGTTCGTTGCATCGGCCATATCTCACTCCTTCCGGCGGTCTTAATTATCCGGAATTGTTTAACAATCTCATTGGGCCGTGTCTCACGATAAGCATTTACTCAGAAACACATCTCCGAAAGTTTTCACATAAATTTGGCCAACGGCGCGGAATTGTGGGTGGGGGGCGCTGTAATTATGGATATTTCCAAAACATCTTAGAAACTAAGGAGATGAATTCACCCGAAAGAAGCATAAAACTTACTCCTACTGCTGGCTCACTGACTGGAGCTCATAAATAAGTAAATCCAGTGCAACATCGCCATCATCGCAAACGGCGCGAATGGGACAAATAATCTAACTTCTTTTTTTTTCGCTCTGCTTATTCACTACCTTTCGTTCTTTCTTGGTAAAAGCCGACCACAATGCGCCATTCCGGGCGAGTCCTGATGGAAGGCAGAAAAAAGAAGCAGAAGAAATAGTAGTAGTAGAGGTGGTAACTTTTACGCCAATGAAGCATGGTGCTAAAAATTTTCCACCCACTTTTATCCCGCGACCGTGGGTCGTACCTTCGCTAGCCCTTATAATTTATATCATTTTATTATTACAATAAACTTTTCCGCTTGTTCAAGCTTCGGGCAAGGTTCGCTGTGTCCAGGCGCCATCTCAGTCTTAGTTGGCTCTGGTTTTTTTGCCTCCGCAAAATGCACAAGGGAATCGAAGAGGCGTTGACCGCAGTACGACGATGGCGGCGGTGGCGAAGATGACGCATCGGAATTATTCGCCGAGTTGCTGCTGGTGTTTATGATCGGTATCTTGCGCCTCTAAGTGGCGTGGGGCACCTTTTATGGCAATCAAATCGAAAAAGGATCCAGAACGAAACTGGTCGCATCGAGTCAAATTTTAATGACGACAGGGACTGGAGCGAATGCGATGCGATTGGCCGAATGGCCCGGCGCTGATGAACTAACTTTCTAAGTGAATAGTTTATCGTTTTTCGCGCCCTCGGGTTGTGGATGATTTTTTTTAGTATTTCATGTACTTGGTGTTTTTTGTTCGCAATGATTTAGGAAGAACGAAAGAATAGATAATTTTGATAAGCCCAATCAATTGGATTTGGCTAGATATGAACCATTTCTAGTATAACAAAAAAAAAATTGTATCGTAATTAAATTAACAGAATAATGAAACGCTTTAAATTCTGTGTGAAAATGAATCACATGTGAACAACTAGACCTCCTGGAATTGCAGGATATTTTTTTAAATTGCTCATACACAAACTGAACTGGCAGATGATTCCATACAAGCCCGCTCTATTTAATCAATGTTGAGATCATTGGGGTAGACAAGTCGACAAACCAAAAACATCGACTTGAATAAAGGTGTATTCGATAAAAATGACACACAGAAAATCTTCTGTAACTTTTGAATCGTATAGAGTAAAAAAACCTAGCAATTTGAGTAGATCTTATCCATAGTGTATTATTTACATCTGCCAAGTTTCATAGTTATACATTCAGTAGTTCCAGTCATGTCGGCGAAACAAGAAATTGTCCGTGAAAAAATTTTGTGCACTCACAATCAAAATCCAGGGGCGTCCCACCGGTAGATTGCTAAAAGGCTTGGAATTGCAAATACAACTGTGTCTCGTGTAAGAAGAACCTTCAAGGAGCGTCTGAGTGTCCAAAGGAAGGAAGGGAGTTGTCGTAAAAGTGGTTCAATGGACAGTAAAATGGCCAGGAAAGTCGTACAACAATTCAAGAACCGTCCAAACATGTCAATTCGAGATGTCGCTAAAAAGTCTAAGGTGTCAGTGGGTTTTGTGCAGAAAACCATGAAGTGTGCTGGGTTACATGTTTGCCACAATCCGTGCTGGGTTACAAGTGCAAAAAGCCCCAATCCGGAATGAAAAACAAAACATCACTGCGAAAACCCGCGCCCGGATACTTTACATGAAGCTGCTCACCAAATCCGGTTGCATCTTGATGGATGACGAAACATACGTCAAGGTTGACTTCCGTCAACTTCCTGGGCAAGAATATATCGTTGCCAAGTTGAAGTTCGATGTTCTGGAGGATGTTCGAAAGAAGAAACTATAGAAATTTGCAAAGAAGTTTCTAATCTGGCAGGCGATTTGCGCATGTGGTGAAATAAGTGCTCCCTTCATCACTTCCGGAACAATAAACGGTGCGATTTACACGGAAGAGTGCCTTAAGAAGCGTCTCTTGCTCATTCATTAAGAAGCACAAAGGATCAACTCTGTTTTGGCCTGATCTAGCATCCTGCCACTACGCTCTGAAACGTATTGAGTGGTACCGAGCCAACGGAGTCAATTTTTGTGCCAAAGGATATGAACCCACCAAATTCACCGGAACTTCGTCCAATTGAAAAATTCTGGGCAATTATGAAAACGGAACTTCGCAAACATCCCAAAACTATAAAAACAGAGCTGGAATTGAAGAAAATTTGGGTAAAAACAACAAAAACACTTGGAAAATCGGTTGTACAAAATTTGATGGGTGGAGTGAAAAGGAAGGTGCGGGCATTCGGGATGGGAGACGAAATTGAATAAAACAAATGTTGTAAATCAAAACTCATTAGTAGTTCTTCATTCAGTTGTATTCAGTTGAAATAAGCCACCCCCACTTGTGAGTAGCCCCAACAGCATCCCTACTGCTGGTTTAAATCGGTGCCAAAATTTGAATAACTTTAACGAGCATCTCTGTACAGAGAATTGATCGGGAACATAGTTGAATATTTTATTCGCTACCAACGTTAGTTGAATTCAGCTCACCGTTTACCAAAACGGATTCCGCTACGAACCCAACCGTTTTATCCAACATTCCTGTGATTTCTCGTGGAAGTGCAGAGGTATTTTCGGCTTCCAATAAGGCGAGTATCATGTGAAAATATTCCTACCCATTTCCTACTTGACCTGCATTCGGGCGAGGCCGGCGCTGATACACGGAAAAAAATCCGTGCCCGGATCCGTGAACTGCAGTCATGAATTCGAGAACAAGCAAAAATACACCGTGAACTGAATCACGTTATCGGGAACTAGTTCACGTTTTTGGGTAAAAATCATGAAAACGTGAACTAGTTCACGGTCCGTTTTCATTTTCGTGAACGCTTCTGTTTCTGTGTATTGCCTTAGTTTGGGATCACCAGTTAGAACACATTGAGGATGTGTGCTAGTCTCAAGCATCATCTTTAGATTTTCTGTGTAATAACAGCTGATCTGGCAATAACGGAGTAGCAACCTCGGGCAGTCAGTCATGCTCATGCTATATTAACATTTGTTATTATTTTCGGTGTATGGTTTTGAACGTAATAGTTTGTGATGGTGAATGTGAAGGTAACAGATTTTTTTGTTGTTGTTCGATAACCGATACACAATTACTTCAATATAGTGCATTTTAAAACTAACTTTAGACTTTTTGGTACTTTGAGTGCTTGAATGTCTTAAAGTCTGAGGAACACGATGGAATATTTTTAGATAAAATTATAATGATTTAACAAAAATTTAATTTCCTTTTAAATGAATAACAAGCATGTCATATTCAAATCCTCTGGAATGAGTTTTCATTAATTTATGATTAATAATATAATATATTAATCATGATCTCATTACCATTAATAAATACATTAAATTTCTTAGGAATACCTTATTACTTTGAAAGTATCTTAATTTCTTTTAAAGAATTTATGAAATTTTCAAACAAAAGTTGTACGAAAACTTTTTGCGTTGTTTTCTGCAATGCTTGAATATTTCCAGTTGAACTCGAGGCAAACAGGACATGAAGTTTATTGCCTATTGTATCTTCTCAGCTTTAACGTCTTTCGGAATACTGTGTTCGCCAAAGTGTTGCCAGATCATGGTTCATTCTTCTCCTCCATATGCAGTTTTCATATACATACAATATCAATGATAAGCACAGGTCGTTCGAAAACGTAAAGTGATTTTTAGTCCTCATCGAACATGTCACACGTTTCATGTCCATAGAAACCCTCCATTCTTGCCAGAAACCAGAAGTCTGTCAGACCTTGGAGATCGTAGTAAGCATGACTTCTGACAGTTGTTATCCCTCACCAATGATGCGTGGCTCACAAACTCATGCATCATTTCGAAAGCAGTTCCATTCATTATCACCGTTCTGTCTCTGCAAGCTCTATCAGGTTCCTGCTGTCAACAGACACTCAGTCTTCGTCGCCCTAATCCAACATTCCCTGCGTCACGTTTCAGCTTTGTGTACTGATCAGCAATTAAATGGAACATTCCTTCGACAATGTTCACGGCTTTACCGTCAAATAACCCACAAAATATTCATCGCAAAAATATGCATTCCAATTCCATCTTCTTCCGAAAAATAGGATTCATTTTCAAATGACGCTGAGTGACGACAAGTTTCATAAATTTTCGCACAATTCTGCGTTCCTTTCCTTGCATTTACTGCATTTCATTTTAATAAAACACCGTTCTATGAATCTCTCAAATACCGGCATAAAACAATCATTTCGTTCCGCATTTTTCAAACTGCTGAAAAGCATCACGAAAACGAAAAAAAGTAAAACTCAACAAAGGGATTTACAACAACCCTCAAAAGCCCTTTGTAAGTGAATCATCCTAACTGCCCGTTTGAAAAACAACTATAATCTACAACTTTTCCCAACGTCTCTCACTAATGGCATCGTCATCGCCACACTGTCTTTTTTGTTCTGTCATCGAAAAAGTCGACGTTTTACGTTTCATTCAACCGCATCATTTTGTTCCGATGAAGACTGGATGGAAAAAAACCCTCAACCGAGCACCGTCTCCCTTTTGCTTTTATCCCCGTTTCCAATAACGATGGAAAATTAATAATCTTCTCCACTATCGGATTACACACTGCTCGATTGAACATCCGATCAGAACAGAGAGAGAGGGATTGGAGAAAAAAAAACTATAACGAGTAACTCAAAGTGTAATCCTCTGGCCTCCTCCAACCCAACCAACCAACCCGGCAACATCGTTGATGGTGTTTTTTTTTTTAGTTTTCGTTGCGCCATTTCATGGATGCACTTCGGTGCGGAAAATTGCTTACCTACACTTATGGCACCAGTAGAACGACCACCCCAGAGGGGAGGATTAGTTTCCATATTTGATGAGTCAAGCTCCATCGATGACGGCGGCTTCCATGTGCAGTGTTGCCAGCTCAGAAAACATTGCATCGCTAATTGTTTCACGGCGTGAATTTGGAAGAAAAAATAGTTCCAAGCTATCCAAGCAGGCAGCTGCGTCGTTCAACATTTGCAGCATTGATCGGATTTTAATTACAGCTGCCGCGCCAGTCTGATTGGATGTTTCCTTGGCCGGCTTGGAAGTTGGGCATTTTTCTACCGATAAATGGAATCTATGCACACGAAAAAAGACCATTAGGAGAAGCAGTTTGCATTTTAAGACTCGCTTTTTTTTCGCCTCTTAAAGGGATGAAACAAAAAAGCGTGCTAACTGCAGGTAACCGACAGCACTCAGTGCTGATTGAATGCTTTGGGTTCGCTGCTTTCGGGGTTGTTTTGCGTGACTGACTCTCTTGAGGGTAATTATAGTAATTTGAGGATGTTTTTTTTTCACGATTGTTTGTTCTGCCAACCAGGAGGGGTAATCGATATGGGGAGGCAATGTGGTGGCAGCAAGAGAAGTTATTAGCTGGCCAATGATGACTGGAAAATAACAGTGCACTATGACGATAATCGAACTTAAATGTTTTGAGATTCGTGCGGTTTAAGACAAGAAAAAAAAACCC
Organism: Aedes japonicus; assembly: GCA_034211315.2. Lineage (NCBI taxonomy): Eukaryota > Metazoa > Arthropoda > Insecta > Diptera > Culicidae > Aedes > Aedes japonicus. The sequence continues at coordinate 22,882 of JASCZW010011015.1, read as the reverse complement.
TGGACACTGGACAAAACCTAGACAAAAAACCTGTCTGGTGGTGTGTAAAACTTGAACGATTTTCTTTTGTGGTGGGTGTTCTCCGATTACTTTTCTCGTGCTCTCTTACCTACACTGCACGTCCCTTGGAATTATTGAATGTTCTTTTAGATTCATTCCTCTGCCGAGGTAATCAAGGACACCAGATTCATAGTTTAGTCGTTTAAGGCAAAGTTCAGTAAGTCAAATATAAATTAATCAGTGATTGATAGTTAGGTTTCAATTTAATGAACAACTTATTTTTCTCATACCAGCTCTACCAGGACACAGCATTACTAAAGCGTCTAAGTACTTAAAATTAAGGGAGAAACTCTCTCGAGCAAAATTTTTCAATAGGTTACGTACAGTTGGTTCAAAAAAGTACATCCACTCCAAGAGTTTTACAACATAAGTTGTCACGCAAACGCAAAGTGAACTTTTAGTCGTTTGCCTTAGATTATCCATATGAATTATTTCATTTATTATTAAACTTGTCTAATAAATAGTGGATTACAGCAAACCCCGCCAGTATCACACCTGATATTAGTGGCTTTACATAAACGTGCTACGACGTGGCAGAAAATTGAAAGTGCAGAAAATGTGATACCTTGACTCCTGGTCAAATTCTTAGTCCCCCATGCAGGCGTACAGTATGAGTGTAAGCCTCGAACTATCAGAAATGTGAGAGATTTGACCTATGGGAGGACCATACTGGTACAAATATTTCGAATGAAAATATGGTTTTGTGCGCAAAACATGATTAAATGGAGAATTCGTGAACGTGCACCACTTTTATGCATACATAAAGTTATCGGAATTGTTTTAGTTTAATTGGTAAAACTTATTGATATCTATTAAAGAGATTTGAAGAATAAGTGTCTTCGATGTTTTCTTTTAATAACAAACAGAAAGCAGGTTTTTCAATAACTTCTCAGTAGTATTTCTATGACGCAATAACGCTCAGTGATCTATTTAAAGATGAGTTATATTGTTAGTGATTGATAAGATTTTTCCTAGTTGGCAGTTGATGCGCATCGCATTACATATGATTTCGTTAATCAGCTAGATAACTGTTGCTGATTTTTCAATGATTTCTGATAATTACAACCGGGTAATTGGTACTTCTAGCAAAATTGGTCAACACCCTGATATGCTTTCTTTCTTAACGGTTGAAGCTTATTGATATAATAATTTGCCTATTGCTTGCTCTCAACTCAGTGTTCTAAATGCACCTCCACAGATATTAATTAAGAGGTTACGATGCCAGGTACCATTAGTATGGTTGTGTGGCAAGTACAATACGTTATGCCCAGGGAGTCGAGAAATTTTTGCTTAACGGAAAATTCCTAAACCGGACTGGGAATCGAACCCAGTCACCTCCAGCATGGTATGGATTTGTAGATGCGCCTTTACCGACTGAGTTAAGGGAAGCCCACGATATGCATCATAGGTTAAAATAGAACTCAAATATCTTCATAAGGGGAATAACAGCACTGTAAGCTGAAAAATTAAGAATAACTGCTGTCGAGTTATAGAAACTCTATTTACCTAGACTTTGCTTGAATGAATAAAACAGGTCCAATTTGAATCCCGGAGGGTGTGAGCTGTTCAATGGAATGCCTGTAACTAGAAAATGAGAAGAAAGATTAGTAATTTCCACTAAAGAAGTCTACATATTGTAGGCGAAATACGCGTATCTGTCAAGATAAGCAATAAAGTTAGTTGGAATTAAATGGAATTTACTCATCATTCTTCTCATTTTCTAACTTAAATTTGTTTGAAACACATAAGTATGATTTAAAATATAGGTGGTTCATACATTGGACTATCTCTGCCAAATTTAAAATTATCAAAATCATTGTATTTCATCTACCAACAATATTAATACTAACAATTGAACTAGTTTTTTATATTAATACTAGTTTATCTCATCTAATTCAAAATACATCAAACATCCTAAAAAGCAGCGTTTGCATACTTTTTTATCGGTCTCTCTTTACTTTGGCTGTAATTTTTTTAATGTATTTATGTTGAGTAATGTATCCACACCATCAACGATTAAAGAGATAGAATATCAAAAAAAATCATAAAGTTTACAGGAAATGAAACTCGGTAGATAAAATAGTGTGCACACGCTAATCATCTGGGTTCCGCCGTGTATTTCATTGATCAATTGTTAAGCATCAACTGACATTTCGACAAAGATTTTTCATTAGGGTCTAGATGACAAACGTAAAAAATGGCTTTTTCTGTTCATTGAAAACTCGCCTAAACAATCCACCACGGTCATTTGGCACTACTACTCATAACTACTAACTTTATATAAATGTAAATATAAATGAATAAATGTAAATGTATATGTAGTCTACAATGAGGATTGACGAAATAAATAAATAAATTTCGAAGAGGAAGAATTAACCTCTCTGATAAAATTAAAGGCTTACACAGGTAGCCTTTCTGCCACGAAAAAATAACGGGAAAAGCTATTGTTTACGTTTGTCACTGAGGCCCTAATGAAACACCTCTGTCAATTTGAGGCATGTAGATGAACGCATTTAATAGTTGCAGATTATCGACTTACATCCACTTCAGAGCGCCAACTTGATTCAGAGAGTATGTAGACGCAATACTCACAGGTATGGCTCGCAGCCTGCAATATAACTTTTCACCAGAAATAAAAACATCATTTTATCTAACTAAATTTTATCTAACTAAAGCTTGAGCGACTTTTTTGGATACCGTGTTCGCCATGGCAGGCTGCGCCAGCTCGTGGTAAAGAAGAACGTTGTTTGTGCCCGATTACAATTATTGAACATTGGGGAATAAACCATAAAAAAAATATAATTCGAAGATAAACATTGCTCTATATATATTTAGAAGAAATCTGTCTGTCTGTCTGACCCGGAAACTACTGAACCGATAAGCGTGAACATTTTCATTCAGTTGTTTTTGGGGCCAAAAAAGGTTCTTATGATGAATAGAAATGAGAAGAAATTTTTTCCATTACTAATAACTAGTGTGTCCATGTGCTAATAACTAGTACACGACACTGAAGAAGTCTGCACATTGTAGACAAAATTCGCGTATCTGTCATGATAAGCAAAAAAGGTAGTTGGAATTAAATGGAAATACTAAGTTTTCTTCTCTTTTCTAGTTTCAGGTATTTGACTAAACAGCTCACACTTTCTAGAGTTCTTATGATAGTTTGAGGCGCTTCCCTCTTCCGGAAGAGGGGAGGGCTCCCACACAAATAAAACACAAATTTCTGCAAAACTCGAGAACTAACCAAGCAAATGAAACCAAATTTGTAGTATAGGGATTTTTGAAGATTTTTTATTTTGAAAAATATTTTAATGGTGGTTCGAGATCCCTCCTCTTTCTGGAAAGGGTGGTTCTCATACAAATCTATACATATGAAAATTAATTTCTGTCTGCCTGTCTGTTTGACTCTTACAGACTCGGAACTACTGAGCCGATCGGCACGAAAAGTTGTATGCAGGTGGTGTTTATGTGGCCAGGAACGTTATTATGATAGTAGGCCCTCTTTGGAACGTTTTCCCATACAAATGAAACTCACATTTCTGCAAAAGTCGAGAACTAATCATGTAAATGGAACCAAATTTGGCATGCGGTATTTTTGAAAGCAAAAAATGTGTCTATGATGGTTCGACACCCCTCCTTTCTCTAAAAAAAAGGGGGCTCTCATACAAAATAAACAGAAATTGCATAACTGGTGAACTAATCAAGCAAATGGAACCAAATTTGGCATGTGAAGGTTTTTGATTGCAAGAAATGTTTTTATGGTGGTTCGAGACCCATTCTTCTTGTAGAAGGGAGGGCTCCCATACAAATGAAACAGAAATTACTGCATAACTTAAGATTTATTCAAGTAAACAGAACCAAATTTGGCATGTGGAGGTTTTTGAATCGATGAAATGTTGAAATGTATGAAATGTTTCTATGGTTGTTCGACACCCCACGTCCCTCTCTGAAGGTGGGGGGGGGGGGTTGGGTTGCTCACATACAAATGAAACTTCCACCAAACTAAGAATTATTCAGGTAACTAAAATACAAAATGTGTGTTTCTCTGGGAAGAAGCATGTTCTGATAGAACTTTGAACCCTTTCTTAGTCACGAAAAGGGAATGCTCGAGCTACTCTTAGTGCTTCATTATGCACTAGAAGTTAATCTGAGGTTATGCAATAGAAAATTACGTTAAAACTGTCAGAATACGGCGTAGTTAAAAGTTAAAACCATAAACAACCATAAAATCGCCAGTTCTATTAAATGTATTAAATGCTCGCACCGGCCTCAGGTAGTAACTATATAAAGAAATTTAGGAAGTTCTTTTTAAAACATATGGTGTTCTAACATTTTCCGCGTTTGTTGTGTTAACTCTATGAATGCCACTTCCTCTTTTAATTAAATTGCCCAAATACAGAGGCATCAAACAGTTAATCAATTTAAAAATGAACTCCATTGTCCAATAACCAAATCCCTCCTTCACTGTATAGCCACTGTAGAGCATTTAACAAGAAATAGCAGGAAGTAAACCTATTACATCTCAAAATAAAACGCATTATTTTATCGCAAATGCTGCCATATCGGTATATGGGTTTGATTGGATAATCACAAAATGGAAGAGCAAAAGTCAATTTGAGGAGAGATGATTAATTTGTACAATTATATTTTACTAGGAATAGGTAAATCGTTCAGCAGAAAATGCCCGTTCAGCAGAAAATGCCAGTTCAGCAGAAAACGCCGTACTTCTTGGCTATCTTCTTGATGATATCGCAATTCTCCTTCTTCTTATTTAGCATTTAAAGCTTATTGCTTTCACAATTCGCTTATTGCTTGCTCTCAACTTAGTGTTACAAATGCACTTCCACGGTCATTGATTGAGAGCTTTTGATGCCAGGTACCATTTTTTCATTAGTATGATTGTGTGGCAAAAACAAGCATACTCTATGCGCAGGGAGTCGAGTAATTTTCGTTAACGAAAAATTCCTAGGCTAGGCTGGAAATCGAACCCAGCCGCCTCCAGCATGGTGTTGCTTTGTAGCTGCGCCTTTACCGACTGAGTTAAGGGAGGACCCATCGTAAATGTGATAATTAAATTTCAATCAAATCGAAATTACCATGATTTATTCTTTCTTACGTTCAATTTCAACTATTTGTATTTCAACCATTCACTTAGAGAACGTAAATCTGTATTCAAATCAATAGTATTTGAGTCGCTGATCAACGACAAATTGTTTGCTGCCTGCAAGAATTACATCATCTCCTATCAACACGGCTTTTATCCCGGCCGCTCTGTTGAAACGAATCTTGTCAGCTTTACGTCGTTTTGCATGGAGAACGTATGTAAAAAACTCCCAATCGATGCTGTTTATACAGATCTTAAATCTGCCTTCGATTCAGTTAACCATGACTTACTGCTTGCAAAACTGGAGAAAATTGATTGTTCCATTGCTATCTGGCTTCGATTTTACCTTGTGCGACGTCAAGTATCTGTCGGTATTGGAAACAATTCGTCGGATTATTTTTCGAACCTTTCCGGAACTCGAAGCACCCTGGGACCATTTCTGTCGCCGCTTTTTTATGAACGATGTTTCCCTCATATTGCTAAATGGAGGTTTTCTGTTGTTGCTTGCAGGCGACCTTAAACTTTATCAAGTCGTTCAAAGTCTAGCAAACTTCTATAAACTACAGAAACTTCTTGAAATATTCAGTAATTTTTGCGTGTGAAATATGATGGTTTTGAGCATCTCAAATTGTTGCGTAATAAATTTTGGTCGAACGAATAATGCTTTCCAGTTTTATTAGACTATTGCTAGATCTCCACATCAACGGGTTGATCATGTTTAACACCTCGGAGTTGTATTGGACGAAAAGCTAACCTATAATCGCCACTTCTCAAGTACCATTGATGAAGCCAATCGCCAGCTTGGGTTCTGTTCAAAATCTCCCGCGGGTACGCGGAAGTCCGCTGTGTTTCAAAGCTCTTTACTGCTCATGGACGCTCTATTCAGGCTGTATGGAGTGCGCAATTTGAAGCTGTCCAACGCAGATTCGTAAGACATGCTTTGGGCCACTTTCCATGGAGTGACCCGTTAAACTTGCCTGCTTACGTAGATCGCTGTCGCCTACTAGGGCTGGATACTCTGGCTAAACGAAGGAATGTCGCGCAATCTTTATTCGTAGTCAAGCTTCTCTTATCTGAGTATGATGTTCCTGAGTTGCTGTCGAAAATCAGCGTATATGCTCCTGCCCGAACCCTTCGACAAAGAGCGTTGCTTCACGAGGAATTACAAGCAACTAATCATGCTGAAAATAGTTCCATTGTCGCCATGATCCGCTGGTTCAACGTAGTATCCGACGAATTTTATTTCAACATGTCCGACTCAAGATTTCGTCACCGCTTGCTGAACCGTTTTTAACGTTGACTTTTATCAGATTTAAATATTTCATGTAGACCACAAAGTCCGATGAATCACAGACAAATACAAAAACAAATCTGATTTTAGTTCCAATGAATAACACGGTATCATCAGCAAATTTTAGTATCACAAAATCGTAAGGGTAGTTGCATATCATTAATGTATAACATGAATCAAATGAGCCCTAATACACTCCCTTGTAGTACGCTAAAGCTGTCCTCCACAGGGCTCGAAACAGAACCATTAAAAGCAGTCCGTTGAGTTTTGATGGCATTTTACAACAAGTACTGAAATGTTCTCTAAAATGTGCAACTTGTAAATGCGACGAAACTATTCGGCTCTAATTGTTCCAGCGACTGTTTGAATGAGAATAACAAAATATTATTTCCAAACTTATGGAACGTGCCTAGTTTGGAGCGATTCATTAATTAGGTGGGCCAACTTGATTTGAAAGAGCCAACTTACTCTATCTGACGATAAATAATCTAATTTTATCTTAACTAATCTCACACTAACGCAGCCAATTCTTGAAAGCATCCTGGAAAATGACTTCTTCAATACTCCGTAGCATTTACCGCAGAGGGGATTCCAAGAAATAAAACAATTCCAGAAAGAGTGTCTGAAATCGCTCTTCTACTTCAAATCAAATCAAAGCGTGAACCTCCCTTCCATGTAGAGTTAAATAATGTAAAAATTTGTATTTTAACGTTGGGAGCATAGATGCTAGAAAGATAAGTTTATGCTCCTTTTGCATGTAAATGGAATTTTGACATTTGAACCAAAAGTCTGGCAATAGTTTGCCTAGGTGATAGCGCCCTCTCCCGCTCACTGTAATTGAGATTGAAATTTTGCAGAATAATACCTTTGGTTGTTTGTTCTATTGAAGTCTAATAATAAAATATAAAAAACCATCAACTCTAATCCATCCAGAACAACGATTGAGGGACCTTGTAATAATAAGAGTCCGTTGATGTATTTCGTGCCTTCTGACAACTTTGATTGTCTTCTATGTTCACGCTCATCGAATAAGCTGGGGGATACTTGGTTCTATACTCAAAGATTTCATTATCTCAAATCCGTTCAACCAATCGTATTTTTGTTATGTAGTGGACGGATTATTAGAATTTGAGATAACTCAATACAAACGTCTTGAAAATTTAACAGATCGATATGCAATCGGTGGATACCCACCCAGCAAGATGCATAGAGGCGGACCGTAAGATTTAATGAGCTACATTTCCCTTCCTCTACTTGACGATATTTATGAAAAAAATGATATGCTTGATTATGTTTGATTCCATACCGATAAATGTTCTCATTTCTATAAGCAAATTTGATTCAGTAGAAAATGTTCGTGAAAAAGGGATTTGGTCAAGCGTCGGTGCATTACCGGAACTGACAGTGCACCAACCAAACAGTAATTTTCCTAGAGTCCTTTTCTTTGCTCCATACCACCACCATCACTAGATTGCATGCAAGTGTGTGAGTGTGCGGTTTCACCATTAACGGCATTATTCAACACGTTCGTTCGCCAGCTAAATAGACGACCATCATCAACTAGTCTAGGTCGTACATATGTACCTGAAAAGCTGCTGTAAAGCTCAACAAAGCCATTCCCGCTGCATGTGTGTCGTCGGGGCATCGTCGTCCTTCAACACTTGTGTACTGCTACTAAAATACGTCTCTTTTTTTGTCCCTTCAAGAAAAGGACTGCTGGAATGATGGTCGGTAGCAATTTCCATTACATTTAGATCTCCGCTCCCCTGGGATGATGCCCCTCCGGACTAGGTCAACCCCGGACCATCGTACGTCCGTGGGTGAGAGGATGATATGGGGGAGGGGAAAAAGTTGAATAGTCGGTTGGAATACTTGAAGGATGAGCGAGAATGTAAACGTTACAGCACTCGTTCATGATAGGGAGCTGTATAGCTAAATCTTTAAAGTCGTAGATGTTGTTGAATTTGTTTGATAGGAGAAACATGGAATTGGCGCTTGTACAGTTCGAGTTGTAGTTGCATATTGTTGGACTAAAATAAGCCCTTAAAAATCATGCGAATACAAATTTATCAAACTCATCTTATCAACCCAAACATGACACCTGGAATGGTTCCAACATCGTTAAAATTAACCAAACACGCTTTCCCCTGCCACTCCCCCCGCGACGCCAGTGCACAGATTAACCAAGATTAATGCAATCGTTTAATCACCCGTACTTCATCCGCCGCACCTTGCTCCTTGTTACTCGCGCCATCAGCCAGCCATCATCGCACTGCGGATGGAATCACGTACATGAAACAATTGCAATTTTATTCGTCCATACGTACCGTCATGAATAATGGATTGAATTCATCAGAGTCCGCCCCGTCAAAGTTTGGCACGCGGAATGACGCGGCGCCACCCGCACGTGTGCTATCACCAACTTATCGCATCCCGGTTTGGGGTTGACTTCTCGCCATTCGTCGCCCTATCCTGATGTTGTTTCTGACTTCCCGATTCCATTGCTGGACCGGCCAGGCGGGGAGGGGCGCGAGCAGCTGATGAGTTGATGACACCGACGACCCCGAATATCCTACAAAGTATATTTCAACCACGGTCGGTTATGATGGAAGCAACTCCACTGACAGGCAGTCGGCGTCGGTTTGTGAATGCAAATGACCTCGTTTTGTGGAATTATGTATGGATGTATTTGTGGAGAATGTCCTTTGGAAAACTCGAATTGGATGACATTCGCGTAGTCCTTAGGGAGGGGTTAGTGGAGGAGTGCAGAAGAGGGCGAGATATCATCGGAAAATAACACTGATCTTTGCGCGATTACTGTTCGAACTGTTTGAATCGCTTTTTCTACCGGACTGATGGCGGAATGATGATAATTCTGTGGCCATCAATCACAGTACTGTCACTGCTGCCAGACAGCCCAAGTCGGTAGGGTGGTCTGAGGTACTTTTGCGAAAGTCAACAATTTGTTTAAAATGTTGAATCCCCCAATATCCAACAAATGAGATGAACATTGAGAAAAGCTGCTTTCTAAATTACAACCCGTCTTAGTGACATGGAAATCCTCAGAAATATCACCAAGTGTGTTTGAAACACCCCAATCTCCCCTACCAATCGCGTCGCGTCATGAATTGACGGGAGCCCTTCACGGAAGCGCCAAATATAGAACATCTCACTACGCCGCAGCTGGCCGTCATCGACTGACTGGTGTGGCGATGACTTCCTCCGTGTCTACCTGGCCAGTGTCTACTACTTACCCATGATGAGATTTCGAATTTTCTCCGGTGCAGTAGTTTTCCATAAGCGGAAAGGCGCAAGAACCACCGTCGGATGGTGGTGTGGGACCGCCGCCACTGTGGAAAAAAACGATGATGTAAACCAAATGGGACATTGACATCCCACTGAATTACCCGGCCATAATCTCCGGCCGGGTTCTGCCGAGAGGAAAACTCTTTCGGCCAAATTTTCATCCGAACGAGGCAATGCTGCCGGTCGGGTCGGCATTGTCGTTATCTCTGTTTTGCCTTTCGTTTATGGGGTGTTGTGCGAGCCGAAAGTTTTCCAACCGACCCCCCCGCCCCAATTGTGTGCTACTTGTGGTTCATGATTAGACATCCCCATGGGAAACATTCCTGAGGATGGGATCTGGTTGATGTTACATACTAAGCGTATGAAGTTTTGGTGATGGCAATGTAAAGTTGGGATTACGTTCGTACGAAAGTGGTGAAACGATTGGCATGGAAATCGCTTACTAGGTAAATTGCCTGGATTTTCTGGGACAGAAATTCAGTGGGAAAGCTACAGTGTTGAAGTTAGATTCTTTTGCATTGATATGTTAAAAGGTGTGTCTCATGAGAAGTTAAAACTTTGGTTAATATTGGTGAAACTTCCATTACTTTTGTAATGTCCAAGTTCAAATTCGCTTTTTGCATTGTCATCCTTCCCATGAAATTTCTACTTCAACCACTTGCTTGTTTAATATAGGTGAAGCTCTTCTCACTGTGCAAAGCATACGTTAGATCTAGGCGTCTTAGGAATATTTGTTTTTCAATAATTTCTATGATGTATGATGTATGATAATATGTACTACCACCCATTGTAGCACGGAAACTAAGTCCGACAACAATGGGCTTTCCTCTCAGTTAGACTTGATCAAGCTTTAACAATCACTGATTATCCTAATCATGCCATGCTATGAAGGACAAAAAAGGCGTTTCGTGGATCGATAGGCAACATCACTTATACGTATGCATAGGGATATAAAGAATCTCCTTCCAACAACAAGATTGAACAATTGATCAAAAGAGCAAGCTATCTAACATGAGGATGCTCCAATGGGCGAAGAGAAGAGCTGAGAGAAGAGCACAAACTGTTAGCAATGGGGAGTTGGCATACTCACTCTCCCCATTCAGAGTGTTTCGATCGGGTGCCCTGATGGTCCGTCCCATTCCCATGAATTATGTATATAATAGTGTATATATTTATGTAAATTAAAAATACTACAATCATTCGTCTCTATTATATATAATTTCAAATCGGTTGATCCTGGAATGCAAGAAATGTTGTAAAATGTTAAAGTGTAGAGTTATGTGGTTCGTTTTCAGCGATAACAGAAATTCACTAAAATCTTGATTTGAGGTATCCTGAAAAAGTTTTTGTACATCTATTGAAATTTTACAAAACGATTTACATTGTATTTACACATCTTAATTTACTGGTCACTATTTGCTACTTGATGCTGATTTTATCACAGCAATCTGCTCTTATTTTATTTTTAAATATGATATTTTAAGTTATGATGAAGGAATGACAAAGGTTGAACAGTAAAATCAGACAATAGCCAAATGGCACACAGCGTTGCATGAATCAGATCAGCTCAGATTTGGTAAGAAGTCCATGTATAAACCGGGAATGAAAAATACCTTCAATAATAAGTGCAAATGCCTACCACAGATTCCGTAACTTTCAAAGCTTACCACAGATATGATTTTCTGCGTTATGTAATGGACATATATAGATGAAATGCTAGATGTCATAAATTGAAGGGATACTTCGTGTTAATTTAAGCCAGATACCGCCGAAACCAGGGTTTGTTGTATAGAAAATGTTAAGGCCATGATGTGATTGAAAGAAATACTAAACAATGTACATATTATAATAAAATTTACCTCTTCCGCTGTTATGTTGGTTGTCTTCCAATAAATTCTAACACCAATATTCATGAACTTTTAAATCGAAACAAGATTTTCAATTGTCAAAATTTCAAATTGCCGTTTCTTCGCACTGCTTTCTAGATATTCAAACGAATTATCACCACGATTTGAGAGTGTCCCCATCGGTGTCCTGGCTGTTGGTTCAAATCAGTTCAAATCAATTTAAAAACGACGTTAAAAGCTGGCCTAGCTGTGAAAATTTGTTTGACTTGATTAAGCTTTATTAAGCATTGATTGTCCTCATCATGTCATTATATAAAGGGCCACGGAATGAACAGAGCCTCCTTTCATTAACAACACTGAACTAAAGCCTGTCCACGTTGAATTTCGGACACTTTTATTTCAGTGTAGATTTTGAACTATTTCACGGATTGCTGAAACGTGTTACTTATATGACAGCTGAAACTCTCGACTTTATTTCGTGGTACAACATGTTAACATTCTTGTTACATTCAGTAAAATGGTGTCGAATCAAGTAGATGTGCGCAAACGCATTTTGTACAAACGGCAGCAAAATCTGAATTTATCAGTAGGCGATCTTGCCAAGAAACTAAAACTACCGAATGTACTGTTTTTTGTGAAAAATCCCAATCTTTCTGTGCGAAATGTGGTTCGCAAAGCTAGGAAGCCAAAATCACACGTACTAAAACTGAAGCAGGGGCAAGAACTGAAAGCATAAAAAGTGAAAAAGATGCCCAATCGAGATGACAAGCACCATTTCACTGTAAAATGTCATTCTAAGGAGCTTTACACAAATTTTTGGTGAACATTTTCTTGTATCATAATTGACGACATAACATACGTACTCGGAGACTTTAAACAACTTCCGGGTCTGGTTTTTTATACCACAATGCAGAGGAAAGCCGTGCCGCGCATTTTAGGACAAAGAAAGGTACCCAAATTCCCAAAAAAGTAGTCGAAAATCTAAAAGTTTCGGCTGTACCGGCACTATCAATAACGTCGACAGGCTTTACTTGTCAAAAATGCGAGCTAGCGAAAAGGAAAATGCTCCAAATGAGTGCGCAGAAAAGCCCGCATTTATGCACAAACTGTTAGCAACTGAGAGTTGACAATCCCACTTTCCCCATCGAGTTTGCTTGAATCGGGTGCCCTGGTGGTCCCTTCCATCTACCGATGATTTGAATTTATACGTAATAGAAGATAATGAAAAGAATAATTAGGTATATATTATTTTATTAATAATGCAAAAACTAAAAAAAAACTCGTACTGGCAGCCATAACAAAAGTTTACGCAATCAAATCTTCTACATCGTACCCTCAATACCAGGATGTTCGAAAAAGAAGATGTCCACTGCATTGGAATAATTCTTCTTGAACGGTCTCATAAATGCTACGTCCACAGGCTGCATTTTGGTGCTTCTTTGAGGTGGCAACACGAGAACCGTAGCTAAGTTTTCCCTTCGCCTTTTCAGCAAACGCGAAGTTCTTCGTGTGACTACTATGTCCATCGATGAGCAGCATCAATGGTGTTTCCTTGGTAGTTGTTGCTTCTCGTTCCACCGACGAAATGGATCCAACGAACTTCTTCTTTTGTAGAGCGGCAATTAATGGTGTTTTCGAAGGAGCCTGAAAAGAATATTTTTAATCAAAATTATAGAACTTACTGTGCTGATTCAGGTCTTGTACGCATTCAATACTTGAGGAGGAGCGAATCTCCTCCTTTTTTCAAAAATCTCTAAAGTAAATCGAAAAATGTGTTGACTGCCTCGCGCAAGCGATCGGCAGAGGTGGCATCAGACTTTCGGAAGCTTAATTTTTGGATTTCGTTTAGATTAGCCGAGATCCCAGGCACTGCCTGCTGTTCTCTTGGCTTTTTTAAAAGGATGAAGAATGATATTTCTTTCGGCTAGCTCTAATGCAAGCCTTTGCACATCCTTTTGAGCAACGCCGTAGAAGCGACTTTCCAAACTCAAAAGGTTCGATTTCCAGCTCAACATTGAATACAGTTCGGGGCCTTAGGTCCCGAACTCATTCTCCAAAAAAGTTTACATAGGATTAGCCTTATCTGGTGGATCTTAAGCCACTCCGAGCAAAGATATCTATAAACTATTCAAGAATACAAGGGAAACTGGGGAAAAACTATATCTTCGAATATCTTTGTTCACTGAGCCGTGCGGTAGTTGAAACAGCTTCTATTCGATTTTCCCGGAAATTTCTCATAGGATTAGCACTATTTTGTTGACCTTGAGCCTCTCCGTGCAAAGATGTCTATAAATTATGCAAGTATATAAGGGGAAGTGGGGTAAAATAAACTCTATAACTCCACAACTCTATTCGTGCGGCGGAATAGACCAGTTCCATTCGATTCCCCAAACAATTTCCAAGCGGAAATGGCCATGTTTATAAGCCGCGCTTAAAAGCGACAAAAGATACAAATTTTTTCGTTAGTTTTCATCAGTTCTCGCCCACAGTGCAATGTATGCCTGGCATCTCTCCATGAGTAGATCCGTTAAGACTGAAACAACCAAAATGAACGAGAACACAAACGAAAACCGTGACAATTACAGGCAAGACTCCTTGATGTTGTCCACCAAAATATTAGATCCTCATGCAAATGTTCACATGTTGAGAAATTTTCTGGCAATTTTGACAGTTGTAAATATTCATAGGGTGGCTCGAAAAACATTTAATAACATGGAGATTGGGTGGCCATGATCATCGATGTGCAAAATGAGGACTCGAAAGCTGTACAACCGAATTTTGGACAATCCCTCCTAAAAGTACGTGAAATAGGACGCCAATTCTTCAATTCTACACCAAATCGATTAAGTTTCCCAATTACAGATAGTACTGTTGCGACGGAAAAACTCGACGAAAAGATGCTCATTTGGCAAGCAATTTGCAAACGTTGCTTGCGGTAATCCATTTTCTACACAACATTTCATATTTACCGAAACGACTGCTTGCAGAAGAGATTACTTCCACTATATTCCTCCTCTCTTCAGGCCAGGTCTGGGCACTACCCATCATGCCAGATAAACTTTACAGTGGTTTTTGGATGGCAACGTGGAGTTCATTTCAATGTTCAACCCACCAAACTGTCCCAAGCAGTGATCCATCGAACGCTACTGGGCAATGGTCAAGCGGAACTTCAAAAAGGCAGGTGGTGTGGCCCACAACATGTCAGAATTCAAGAAAAACTGGTCATTAGCGTCCGTTAGTGTCAAACTGCAAACACTACTTAAGTGTCGATCAGCATGGTTTTGTCTCAGGAAAATCAACCACCACAAATCTGAATTTTGAACTAGTTGAACTCCTACCTCGTCGGCCGCAAGCAGATTGTGACAGTCGATGATTTCTAATCCAGGAAAAATTCCACAACGTAGCTATCTGGGACACTCAAGATTTGAAGATTTTTCTGAAAACTTGTCTCATGAATGATGTAATTTGGTACTGATGCTTGCTTCTTCCGTAAACTGATGACAAATTAAACGTCAATGTTATTGATTGAGGCGTTAAATTCAGAATTTGTATCTGAGAATGATCTATGATGATATAGGAGATATTGAAATACGTTGGACTTCAAAATTACAATGACATTCTTAATCTTAAGATACCTTTTTAAAAGGTTCGACATCAAGGACCACCCTAATTCCAGATGACGTTTCGAAATGACCTGGAAATGTAGGAAATTATTTTCGATATTTTCTTATTTGAATGAAACTTTGCATACTCGTTCGGCTTAGCAAACTGAGCATTTTCCGCACCAACATAGATTTTTGTGACTCAAGAGTCAGTTTTAAAAAGGGCGTAAGCATTTTGAATAGTATTATAATAATATCAAAAACATAAAATTAAATACTGAGAGCTTTTGATCCTACCTAAAATTCAGGCAGCCGGTAAGTTCATCCAACATTTGAACAAAACAGATTATAAACTGTAGAGAACCCATAGCGCTGACGTCATTGGCAAAATCTTTTGTCCTGGTTTTAATAGGCCAGGGACATAACTTTCAACGTGAAAAGTATGCAATTTGACAGTTTTTTACCCGGCATGTTCGCGCGTGAGAACCAGACGAACAGTAGCGCTATGCATCCTCTATAGTTTAGAATCGGTTTTATTTGAACCGTTCATTCAATCATCTTGCGGTCAAAGAGAAAGTAGCTTAAAATTTATTATACATTTCGAAAAACTAGCTTTTGTTGTTGGAGAATGTAGAGAAACTTATGAAAAAGTCGTATCTTCGAATATTATTAGAACATGATAAAATTAAATCGGAAATATCTCGAGAACAGATGCTTAAACGAAGGTCATCATTCGGAGCTGAAATTTTTGAAATACTCTAAAAATACGTTTATTTCCGCGAATATTAAAATTTTGAGAAATACATCGAAAGTTGATGTTTCAAAAAAAAATTTCCCTGAAATTTCTCCATCCTTGAGTCTTCGTTGAAATTTGCATAATAACTTCAAGTTTTCACAGTAAAAAAAAACGTTTCTTAAGATACTTAAATTTTAATGGTATTGGTCGATTTTTTTTCTATACTTTTTCTTTCAGTGTATATATTTTTTATAATCTTCACACATAGGGCCACAACTTGTTCTTAGACAGTTTTTGTTTGTACAATCAAAGGTTTTCTAGCTACAAATTATTAATTAAAATGCTATTCAAAATAAATACGCCCGTTTTAAAACTGACTCTTGAGTCCAACATTTTGTTGCATCAGTGGAAAAAACTTTCTTTCGTGGATAAAACGTGTGTACAAATTTTCAATTAAATCGGAGACACTCGAAGTGGGTCGGTAGGTCATTTCGACTGGAAACAATCCAATGGAAAATAATTGAACCACCCTAATGAAATATCTCAGATAATATGCCAGCAGTTGCCAACTATGATATCGGATATGTTTTAATACTATGGCCATGAAAATATCCGCAGCTGAATTCAAATCCTTCAAGTCAAATTCAATTCACTCCTCCAACTCAAAAATTAGAAAAAAAGCTTTTTTCGTGGAGACAAAACTTTTGAGCAGTACGCCTTTTTTGAAATTCGAAAAGTCGCTTTTGATTGGCACCCTTATGCACATACATGGAGCGTCACAAAACATACAAGTTTTCATTCTAAACCGTGCAAAGTTCTGAGTCATTTCATACCTTGTTCAAAATATAGTATGCAAAAGCCAAAATTTACTCTTATCATAGATTTTGTTGATATTCATTACACATTACGGAATTTTTAAAATCGTTTAAATTCCCCAATGTTTAACCTGGATGAGTAGCGTCATTAGTTAAATCCAAAATAATGAATATCATCCGCATGTTTGGGGCAAGAAATTTTCCCTTTTACCAAACCTATTATTGGAGTTAATAGCGTCAGAGTTTGATGCCACATTGACAACGCAATTTCAAATTAGTTCAATCAATTTACTTGCAAAATAGATTCTGTGTTTATTCATTACACATTTTTTAAATGTTCCTCAATGATTAAGCTTTTGTTTTTCAAACCAAAGGACATAGGTCAAACTAAACCAGTAGACCAAGTTTGGAAATATATAGGGATGTTGAAGTTTGAAGAATCTCAACCACTCGGGACTCCGGATTTAATCTACATGTACTTTCAGACAGGTCGATAAAGCCTGTCCACGTTAAATTTTGTACACTTTTCTTTCAGTGTAGATTTTGAATTATTTCACGGATCTTTAAAACGTATCACTTATGTGACAGTTGAAACTCTTTGCTATATTTCGTGGTACAACATGTTGACATTCTTGTTACATTCAGTAAAATAGCATCGAATCAAGTGGAAGATCACGAACGCATTTTGTACGAACGGCAGCAAAATCCAAAGTTATCGGTACGCGATCTTGTCAAGAAACTAAAACTACCAAGAAGTACCGTGTTTTGTGTTTGCAAATCATTTCACCAGCGCTTGACTGTGGATCGGAAGGTGGGAAGTGGTACTAACCGAAAAGTATGCTCCCGACCCATGGATAAGAAGGTGGTAGCCAATAATGAGAAGAATCTCAATCTTTCTGTGCGAAATGTAGGCTCGCAAAGTTGGGAAGCAGTGGCAAAGAATGAAGGCGTACAAAGTAAAAAAGGTGCCCAACCGTGAAGACAAGCACAAATCTTTGCCAAAAGTCGTGCTAAGTAGCTTTACACCAATTTTTCGCAAACATTTTCTTGTATCATAATGGACGACAAAACATACGTACTCGAATACTTTAAACGGTTTCCGGGTCTGGATTTTTATACCGCAATGCAAAATAATGCCGTTGCCGAGCATTTCCGGACAAAGAAGGTGCCCAAACTCCCGAAGAAGTATTTGATTTGGCAGGCCATTTGTAGTTGTGCTCGAAAATCTAAAAGTTTCGTCTCTACCGGCTCTATCAATATGGATGTGTACGAGAAAGAATGTCTTCAAAAGCAGTTGCTACCGTTTATCAGAAGCCACGACCCTCCAGCTATGCTTTGGCCTGATTTGGCCACTTGTCAGTATGCGAAATCCGTCCTGGAATCGTATAAGGTACAAATAAGTGCCAAAAACAGCTAATCCACCAAACTTTCCAGAACTTCGCCCAATAGAGAAATACTGGGCTCTAGTTAAGCGGAAACTCTTCGAAACTAAGAAGAAAGCAATTGGTACCGATGATTTCAAGAGAAGATGGACAATTGTCACGGCTAGCGTATTTACCGTACTGAACCTGATGGGGGATGTACCACAGAAAGTACGAGAATTTTACATAAAGAAGGATTAACATCTTAATCGACTGTTTCGTATGTAGATATAACTCTAAAATAAACAATCGGTTTTGTGGAATTGTTTGTAAAAGGATTTTGCTGCTATTATTTTGGTGTCCGAAATTTATCGAGGACAGGCTTTAAAACTGGCATCTGTATAAAAAAATCATATTCTTCAACGATGTCTTTGATGAACAGGGTCAATTTATTAGTTGTTGAATAATCAGCTATGGAACCCTCCATGTCCATAATACGATCGCCAGTACACTACCCTTCTATTTTTTGCTCTATTTCAAACAACTTCAAGCAGTTCATGACCTTTTCATGCAAAACAAACGCTTACTTATCTTCTCCAACGTCCGAAACAAACTTTTACTCCACAAAGCAAAACTGTCGAAACACCCAACTCAACCGCCGGCTTTCAGTTGATAAGGACTTGCTCCGGCTGCCCGTCGAGAACTCTTGATGCTGGCACAGCAATGCCCATAATGAGCGGTCAGATCCTAGCCGAATATCCCCCCCCCCCCCCCCTTTCATTCCTAACTCTAGGACTTCTGTTGCGCCGTCTAAAATAGCTGACGTTTTATTCAAACACTTTTACAGCATAGTTTGCATTCCAATCGTTGACCCAGTGGGTGTGTGGTGGTTGTTCGCAACAAGCTCATTATCGCAAACGAGTCAGACGAACCACCGAGCCAATTCCACCAACTTCAATGCTAACTTTTGTTGATTGAATCGATTTCGCTGTAAATTCGCCGGAGCTCCGATTTGCAAACCAATCGAATTTGGGTCCCTCGAATGTTAATTGGTTTCCAATCTCGACAGCATTGACACTGTCCATTTAGCTCTCCCGGGTTTGTTTGTGTATTTAGGATAAACCTTCTCGAGCCGGTGTTGTTCATTTGTCTGAGGATGATGCTCTCCGGATGACAGCAGCAGCAGCAGCAAAAACAACAAGATTATCATGCTCGATAAATCCTGTAACGGGTGTGTTTGTCGAAAGGATTTTGAGGTGCTAAACTTTCCATCCATTCCTGCTGCCAACCGGAGTTGACTCACTTGAGCACGTTTTCCTTACATGGCCATGAAGGGCGGGGCAGCCAGAAAAGCTTAGCTGCGGCTACATGAAAGCAAATTTGCTTTCATTCTAAGCTCTCCGTAGGAAGAGAATCGCAATCGGGAAGGGAGGTTAGCTGTGAATATTCATAATTCCTTGCCAATAAATCATGAATTTTACGCCTTCTGATCTGATATCCCTGTCACCTGATACGCATCTAAGCAACCACGTCAGAGGTCATTAGTCACCTACGACGATCCGACGGCATTTTCGTGTATGACTTCATTTCTCCCCCCAGACTGTTTGCCTCGCCCGACGGCGATGGAATTTCGTTGTTATTCGCCGATTTTTCCCGCTCCACTTCATTCCCATGGAGCGGAATCCATTTCAATAAAACATCCATAACTTCCCCGCAATATATGATTGCAGACCCCGCTCCACCAATGGGACAAAGACCGAATAATGACGGTGGTGGAGGAACCTACATTTCTACGATTTGACACTGCACGGAAGTCTGCTTCCTGGGAACAGCAACAACAACAACAACAACAATCAAAACAGTAGTTTCGTGTCTGTTCTCGTCCTGGTTCAGTGTGAAGCATCAAGCGAATAGCAAGCCGGGCAGAGTCAGAGTCGTTCTTGATACCTTAGTTCATATTTATTCAATAATTCCATGGAAACTAAAAGCTTGTCGCGCGAGAAGTGGAACGCGCTTTCCACGAAGGGGAGGGAGGGTTTCAAGGCGAGCCGAGCAGAGCAGTTCAGCAAAGACCTGGGCAATTTTGCCGCAGACATTCGTTCGGAGCTCAATTTTCGGTTGTTTATGGTGTGAATTTTTCCGCTGAAATGATAGCCGCCATATTTGTTCTGCTGCGTGGATGTGAAGGAATATCTATGCTGTCGGATCGAGACTTGATGAGAGGTTTGTTTTTTCACCGCTGCACAGTGGGAAAAAAGGGCCAGAAACGCGAAAGAATTCCATATCTCAGTTAGAAGTGGAACGATTTCTGTAAATGTTACCTTAACTTGAAGGAAAATTTCGAAGGAGTCGAATGGACGTGGTCTCATTGCACAGTGGTCCAGTATGCTACTTTAAGCGGACATGAGGTTTTCGATGGAAATCTGTGGTTTTAGAGCTGTGATTACTTCTGAGAACTTGTTGCAAACTTATTGTACTACAATTTGTATGAAATTGATTGTTTCTTGCATTTAACGCAAGAATGGCGTGTATCCTAACTTTTTTATTAGCAAATATTGTGAGATGGTATGTTCAGTAAAGTTGTAGAAATTGTTATTATAAAAAACTTTGTAGAACATATTTTTGTTCTAGCTTCAAAGCCTACTGCAATAATGCCGAATTTTAGTAAATAATCGTTTTTCGACTCATAGTCACTAATTTTTACCTTCAACAATTTTTCTGAATACAATTCATAGTTGTATTTCTCCTTGTTTTCATTTAATAGTAAATATTCAGTAAAATTTACGCCATACTGTTATGATATTATGATATGATATTTTTCTGAACTTTTAAAACAACTTTAATAAAGCATTTTCAGTGCGTTATTCTAATAACATATCAAGCAACAAAAATGCAGATATCAGACAGTTAGCATTACGGTAGCTTTGCGTATGCTATTTTACAACATCTGTGCATTCAGACAGCCAATGTACAGCAAGAAGAATCTTAAATGCACGTATGATGCAGAATTAGTGCCTATTTTAATGCTTATTGGTTACCTGGGAACATTGAAGTTTATATTGAGCAAACATTAAAACCGTTCCCATACGTTCCATATAGGTTAGAGGATAATACGCGGTATAAAAACACATCGATCACGAAGCAGCTAGTTCGAATCCCATCCTAGAAAATGTAAAAACTGCAGCGTATTTGAGTTCCCTTTCATAAGAAAAATAGGGGGTCTAAACAGAAAGCAAACGGTCATCATCATCAGTACAGGAGAGGAAAGAAAATATAAGAGGCAAAACAGGAAAATGAATAAAATCTAAAATTGAAAATGGACTTTTTTTTCTTTCGCATTCTCAATCAAGCATTTATTCAGCATTCTAAAAGCTTAACTCCCCAGCAGTAGAACAACATTTCAACTGCTGTCATTTGCAAACGTTACCAATTCATGCTACCAATGAATGACATATTGTCGACATAGACGTCTTCTTTTGGTGGGGTCCAGCATTGAATTGGCTGTATAGCGGGCGAAAACCTGCTTTTGAATAGCATTTAAGGTGAATATAATGTTCATATGCATTATATCGCTTGTCGTTAAGACCCATATAAGGCTACTTACGGGCTCTATTTAATGCTTATTGGTTACCTGGGAATTCATCCAGGTCTACACTCTTGCAGCGATTTTCATTCTTGGTGTCATAGAATCAGAAAAGAGTCCTTATTTAGCCACCATATTTATTGATAGATTTTATCATTTTCAAAAGCAAACTAGCATCTTTACATCTAAAGACTACGTTAAATTTTGGACACCAAAATAATAGTAGCAAAACAAAATTTACACATAATTTACAAAAACCGATTGTTTATTTAAAAAAATAGATTTATATCTACTTAAGAAACAGTTGATAAAGATGTTAATCCTTCTTTCTGTTAAATTCTCAAACTTTCTGTGGTACACCCGTGATAAGGTTCCGTACGGTATCCTCGAATACGCCCGCCGTGGCGATTCTCCGTCTTCTCTTGAAATCATTGCTGCCATTTGCTTTCTTCTTAGTTTCGAAGAGTGTCCGCTTAACTAGTGCCCAGTACTTCTGTATTGGGCGAAGTTCTGGACAGTTTGATGGATTGGCTGTTTTTGGTACTTATTTGACCTCTTGTATCCGTGAAATAATTCAAAATCTACTTTGAAATAAAAGTGTCCAAAATTACCGTTGACAGGCTTTAGTTTTCACCAAAAATAATTTGCGTTGCATTTGAAGTCAAGAGCACGTAATGTAGGTTGCAATGTATAAAAAAGAGATAACAAGAGACAGTAATTTGAGCGTGTTGGTTGTGTTTCTCTATTCATTTTTACAACATCTATAGATTGAATGCATGGTACCAACTCAATAGTATGTTTATGATGTCAACCATTGAGTATTTTCATTTATACGTGAATGAGATGATAATTGATAGTTGACTTGTTCCCATTTGACAAACATTTAGAAGAGGGTTTTAGTTAAATGCGGTTGTGATACCTGTCAGCAATACTATAGCGCATGTGGGACAAAATACATTAAGAGGTCTGAGAAGACGTCAACTTGCTTTGGAAAACTTTCAAAGAAGATAAACTGAACTTGATATCTAAAGTAAAAACAAAAATAGCCGCATATGCTTTGATTGTGGACTGCATTTTGCGACAAAGGGAACGTAGATCAACGCAAAAGCATTCACAAGGCAGATATTTATTCGAAGAAAATAAGGCCACTTAAGAGTCTGCAGCATCGCCAGGAAGA
>JASCZW010011014.1:0-33741 GCA_034211315.2 Aedes japonicus | reverse complement strand
GGAATTGGTCGTATTCATGTCCTAATTGCTCGAAATGAACCGCCTTATGATCCTTCAGGACATCGTACAGAAGGACATCGTACAGTATCTTGAGGGATCTGCAGTTCCACGTATCTAGTTTCCAATCGCTAGCCCTGTTTTATCGCTGTGCTCTTCGGCGATTGTACCGGTACGTATTCTGCTGCTGACGTTCATGTGTTTGCTTCTTTTCCTGCTGGCTTGCAAGACCAACGCCATACTCCAAGCTGTCCGGAGGGCTGTAATGAACAGTTAGATTTATTGTCCAACGATGGCACATTGACGGTTATTCAGCCACCCCTGAAATGGAAAACGGTCGCAGTTTCGAGCTGCTAATGGTATAGAAATCAGTCGCTCGAGTGTTGTATTGACATTTCCTCCAAATACAGTGTTAAGCCAGTGGACATTGTTTTGGTGAACAGATCTAATATTCGTGCTCCAGAACATTGTTAATATCTTAGCAAGTTTTCTAGATAACGGGTGAGTCATAAGTAGCGGGACTGAATTCATGTAACGTTTTCCGCCACACGGGGTAGAGAAAGACAATAAGCTGTGAGTGGTTTTGTTCTCCTCTTTGTGGGCATTGTTCGTTCTCAGTGTGTTTTCGTTTGCTTACAATGAAGGCCGCGAAACAAAACTCCGTGAGCACGTTTATCCGATGATCGGACAGCATCCAAAATCGGAGGTAGTGAGGCCTTTTTTTACGGATGGCCACTGGAAATCCACGATTTATAACATGATCGTTTGATTCTACGTTTGAGGTCCAATTGCTGACGGAGCAGAATATGCGCTACTAAGCGGACGAAATTGAAAGCTGCCGCTAAGAGCAATATTGGCGCTAGCCCAAGGAAGCTGACCAAGACACTCGGAACGTTGCACACGGCCAGCCGTTTCAACTCAGTTTTGAGTAGTTTTTGACTCATTTTCGTCATTAGTGGAGTCACTCAAATTTGAGTAAATGTTACTTGATGAAATGTAATTTGATGAAAATGGTTTGCCAAAAATGGTTGCTTTTGTGGAAAAGTACTATAAGGATGAAGATATTATGTTCTTATCGAAGCTAGCTTCCTTCAATTACGCAAAGGCCTCTCTGGATAGGTTGACCGCTAGTTTTAGTTTAGTGTCCCATTCAGTTGTCCCGTATCATCAGATGTGCCAGAAAAGTGGACCAAGGATTCAAGGTGACCCAGACCATTATGGCGAGGGTTCCGGGAATCATGAGGAAGAGCACTATCTATCTAATTGTTTTGCACCTCAAACGTACATTGTATAGACTTGTAGAAATACAATAAAAAATTGAATTTCAACAAAAAACTACTTATGACTCACCGGACTTCAAATGTTGAGTTGACAACTTTGATGGAGGGTGCGATCGACTTCTGGTCCTCATGAGTTCCTACCTCACACCTGCACGAGTCATTGAATCACAAAAGACTGCCAGCTGAAACATGGAGATGCTGGTTGGCGTAGCCTGGGCAATGTTGTCAATCTGACAATAGCGAAGTGAGGGGGGTGCGACCGGTAAATCATATCATAATTTTCCATTTTCATATCTTTCAGTTCTTTCAGGTCATCATTGTAAAAAAATTGATATTTAAAGTTCATTTTTTTCATGGCTGTTACTTATTACTGAATGTGTTTTTCATTTCCGGTTTACGAATGGAAATTTTTCTAAATCGGAGCGGATCTGATTCGTGCAGCACTATATGTCATTTGGCTAGTGTCTAATTTTACAGTTCAATTTTTGTCATTTCTTACAATATCATTATATTTGATGATATTGTTTTATTGATTTTGCATCATAGACAATTTAAACTTTACTTATTGTTTTTTATGTCCATTTGTCTTTAATTCAATTGAATCTTCTCTTTTTCAGGAGCAACTCCTAACTCAGGAGAAAACACTATTGGGTCAGCAAAAATAAAAGTGGATCGCTGTTATAAAATCAACACCAAGCAGCAAATAGTGACCAACCTAGTTCTGTAAAATTTCAATAGATTTAACCAACTTTTTCAGGATACTTCAAATCACTTTTTAGCAGCAAACGAACAAAGACAATTTACAACATTTCTTGCATTTTAGGATCAACCGAATGAAGATCATATAAATAGATACGAATGCTTGTAGTATTTTTCATTTACAAAAATATATAACACTATTATATAAATATTTCATGGGAATGGGAGGGACCATCAGGGCACCCGATTGAAGCACTCTGGATGGGGAGAGTGGGAATGCCAACTCCCCATTGCTAACCATTTGTGAACAGAGGGCGGGCTCTTCTCTCCGCCCATTGGGGCATCCTCATGTTAGATGGCTTGCTCTTTTGACCAATTGTTCAATCTTGTTGTTGGAAGGAGATTCTTTATATCCCTGTGGAAACGTATAAGTGATGTTGCCTATCGATCCACCCAACCCCTTTTTGGCCCTTCATACAATGACATGATTAATATAATCAGTGGTTATTAAAGCTTGATCAAGTCTAACAGAGAGGAGAGCCCATTGCTGTTGAACTTAGTTTCCGTGCTACAATGGGTGGTAGTACATATCATACATCATCATACAGTACGGTTACTTATGACTCACCCATTAGTAGCAAAGTTTTTGTTACCGCGATCACGTTTCTGACTAAAAGAATCAGTGTTCTCGATTGGAGTAGGAACGATACCACTTTATGATCCGTCGGATATAAACTAAACGATATTCGATGTGATGTCTACTGGTGTTCAGTGATGGTATTCTCACCAAAATAGCAATTGATCGTGCGATACGTTATCACTTGAGAACCTCCCGTTGCTTATTTCACACGCCAACGTTTATTGAGTGAACTTTCTGGGATGAGAGAATGAAATATCGCGAACTTTTTCTACTCGAGTCACCGACGCGAGGATATGAAAAAAATAAGATCATTTTTCTATATCAGTATACCACATTCGTTCTTCAAAAGCACCCAGTGTGCTCTTACTAGAAATGGAATCGAGAAAGACAGATATCTCGCATAAATCTAAACACTCTCTTCAGTCTGATGTATGTCCGATTGCTGACTGTCTGGCCGGGAAGTTTGAGTCGAATTTGACCTCATTCTACCATTCAAGCAGACGTTCCACTCGAAATTTGCGGTCGATGGCGAATACGAATGTGAAAATGGTAGCCAACCACACTTCCAGTGCAGAAACAAAGCGAAAAATTGACTTAAGCATGTGAAAAGGGCCAATGAGCTAATCGTAAACAATGACTAATCGTCGATTTCCCACGAATCACTACACACCCAAGCAATGTTACTACGCCATCTGATTGGACAAATTTCCTTTTTTCAGACCCAGAACTTACTATTATCATTGTTTGAAAGTCAATGAATGAAATAAAATATATCTTCACTTAAAGTATTGAAATACGAAGACGCCCTTAACGTTATGGAAAATTGAAAAAATCCTGACAAAAATCTATGGAAAACTTGCCGTAACATACCTTTCCCTAACTAATTATTCTATTTAAAACATAAACGGGTAGGATTAAACTTGATGTTAAAGTTTTAAATTTTTTGGGTTTTAAATAAGAGTTATTTTTATACTTTCCTTTTAACACACACCCATTTTTGATAAGAGTCCTTATATATACTCAAACATTTATCTTCTTAATAACGGTCAACATATGTGCCAATAATTTTTTTTATACTCTCAGCAATCGTTCATAGAGTAAGACACCAGATTTCTTCTTGAATTGATATTTTCGAACACTCTACTTCATATAAAAGATATTGTAATATGATTTTATGCATTGACCTAATTCCTTCAATCGTTAAGTGCGAAATATTTCTTAAGCAATGAATTAAATTTCATCTTTCAAAACATATAATGAACCTAATAAAAATCGGGACTACAATGAAAAAAGTATCCACATTTTACGGAAAACTTTAGTGAACATCACCCATGTACATATTTCCACCATCCCATCGGCCACCACAAATCATACCTAGTTCGCATCGTTCGTCGTGTGACACCCCTACCACAGTCACACATACACGCTGGCTGATGAGAAGGTAGCAAACAAACACCGCCGTTGATGTCGCTGAATGCGGTGATGACGACGCCAGCCAACGAACGAACGATTCGCGAAAAAAAAGCTGCTCGAGCACAGAACAGTCAGCAAGCAAGCAAGCAAAGGCAAAAGCAAAAGCAACCAAACCAGAGCGAATTAAATAACAGTGAACTGATCGAGCAGCGTTTCATTAGTACACGAACCGTCAATCCGAAAACAAGTGCCATTCTTCTCCATTCGCGTCGCGGACTCCGAATCCATTCAGTCGGTTTGAATCAAAGTCCTGTCACACCCACGGCCAACCTAGGACCAAGGAGTTAGAAGTGCGGTCTCTCAGTGAGTGTGTTTTTGGAAACTTAGAAGTTCTCGTTCATGGTTTCAACTGTTTCCCTCTAGTGTATAATTTTGTGAGAAGAAAGTCACTACGAACTTTGTGGAATATCGAACCAATTGGTAGTTTAAGAAAAAATCGACGTTAATAGATTTTTAAGTTTTGTGATTTAGTGTGTTATTTGTTTAAAACGTTTCTCTTCCGTTATAACGACAACTTTGAAATAACCGGATTGAATAGCGCTGATCAGGAAATATTCATTCTTCAGATTGGGAATCAATAAAACGCTGGCAGTAACTGGACAAAGGTGGCTGATTTGGATTGAAAAATACCAACTTCTTATCGAAAATTAAAAGGTGAGAACCCTAATGGAGACGCTTTGTACTTCAAACGTAACAATGTTAACCGTTTCTGCATTGTACCATCCGTTCATTACTAAGAGGCTAACTTCGAACATAACGCATTTTCCTCACCTCCTGATCATCGTAATTCTTGAGAAATTTTCATCTTGCTTTGGAATTCGGAAAAAACAGGACGAGCCGTTGTTATTGATTTATCTAGCAACCAAATGTCTAGGATACCTGGTTTGAACGAAATAAAAAAAGCAAAAATTGGAGGCTCGACGGAGTGCGAATTCCCAACGTGCCTGTGTTTTTATTGTGGGGAACATAGAAAGCATGTTTCGTGCGAGAGGACTGAGGCGAGAGTGGAATCCGCTCGCGAATTCAAACATAACAACATTAAAACGGAACCAGCATAGAGGATATCCTGCAATGAATAATATTCCATGTTGCATTGCTATACTGACTGCTAGCTATTGGATGATAACGTCGTGATTGTGTAAACTGTCTATGCAGAGGTATATTGATATTTGTGCGATTTGTTGAGACGGTTGAAAGTTGGTTGAATCGAAAATCCTTCATTACGACGTGGTTGTTGGTGGCAAAAAGCTGGCAAATAAAAATGATTCGTTTGAGATTTAAAGTCAACACTTTTGTTGCATATCAAAATAAGATCCATTAAAGTGGTCATCCCAATATTCTTCCAACTTGATGGAGAGTTTGATAGTTAATATATTCCGTTTAATACATTGAAAAAATCGCTTGGTAGCTTTAGGATCCGCGACGGTAATTTTCCAGTAATAAAGTATAATATTTTAATCGAAATAATAAACGACATAATAAGATAGTAAATAAATCGATTTCATTAATTTTTACTCACAACATTCATGTGATTTGAAGGAATATTTTCTAATTATAGGGAACGTGGAATAAAAAACGTTAACGGGATGTATTGTTAGCCTTGCTCCTTTATTCGGCCTACGTACCAAATATGTCATTAATTCAGTGATAATCAACAAATTCATGTTGCTATCAGGATGACCGGTATATTTTGAAGCAATTAAGACATTTTTAATGCATTTATAATTGTTCATTTCCGCGTAAATTTGTATTGCCATAACTTTTAGATCACTTCATTGGCTGAGTTGAACAGATTATCTCCACGATCCGACTAATGTTCGAGATCTGACTAAATTTAACTGATTTACCGAGTAATGCAGCCTAGTTACACGTTATCAACTATCTGTTTACACAGATAAAGTAACAATGATTTAACAAGAAAGCCGTAGAACTAATGTAAGCGACATAGTTTTTCTATGTTCCCAACTATGGCCTGTTGTATTAATTGCCCTTTGTCCTTTGTTACCAATTGTCATTGGTAAAAATTGAATGGAAACTAGGAGCTGGTGGTTGAATTTTTTTTTACAAATGGCTCGTTTCAACGCAAACGTGAGATACAAAATCTGTGCACAGTGAATTATAAAGTTGTGATTATCGAATGGCCGCTAAATCATATATGAAAATCACTTAAGTGTTTCTAAAGCCTGTCCACGTTAAATTACGGACACCAAAACAATTAAAAGAACCGATTGTTTATTTCACAATAATTGAGTTATATCTACACTAGAAACAGTTATATCTACATTAGATTCAGATGTTAATCCTTCTTTCTGTAAAATTCTCGAATTTTTCTGTAGCACACCAGCCATTGGGTTCCGTACGGTATCCTCAGATACGCCTGCCGTAACGATTCTCCATCTGTTCTTGGAATCATCGGTACCATTTGCTTTCTATTTAGTTTCGAAGAATTTCCGCTTAACTAGAGCCCAGTTTTTCTCTATTGGAAGAAGTTCTGGACAGTTTGGTGAATTGGTTTTTGGTACGTATTTGACCTCTTGTACCTTATACGATTCCAGGACGGATTTCGCATTGTGACAATACGCCAAACCAGGCCAAAAGAAAGCTGAAAAGTCGTGGCTTCTGATAAACTATAGCAACCGCTTTTGCAGACATTTTTTCTCGTACATTTCCTGCTTGATAGTGCCGGTAGAGACGAAACTTTTAGATTTTCGACCACAACTACATCAAATACTTCCTCGAGAATTGAGTACATCTCTTTGTCCGGACACACTTTGCTTGGCAACGGTGTTTCTCTGCATTGCGGTACAAAAAGTCAGACCCGGAAGCTGTTTAATCTCTTCGAGTACGAATGGTTCGTCGTCCATTGTAATATAACTTTATGCAGTGAAATTTTGCTTGTCATCACGGCTTGATAACCCTTTCACTTCGCCATCAGTCTTTGCCTCTTTTCTCTTTGTGTACGTGTGATATTGACTTCCCAACTTTGCGAGCCACATTTCGTACAGAAAGATTGCAATTTTCTTAATAATGGCTACCACCTTTTTGTTCATTTGTACGGAGCATTCTTTTCGATTTGTTCCACTTCCAACCTTTCGATCTACAGTCGAGTGCTTGTCAAATGATTTGCAAACACAAACAATGGTACTTTTCGGTAGTTTTAGTTTCTTGGCAAGATCGCGTACCGATGAATACGCATTTTGCTGCCGTTTTTCTGAAATGCGTTTGCGCACTTCAACTTGATTCGAGGCCATTATACTGACAAGCATGTAGACACGTTGTGCAACGAATTAAAGTGAAGAGTTTCAGCTGTCATATAATGATAATATGAAATAAATCAAAATCTACACTGAAAGAAAAGTGTCTGAAATTCAACGTGAACAGGCATTAAGCAGTATTATAGTGTAATTTGAGAAGTTTTGTATTTGGTAGAGCGAATACAGCTGGCAACGACTTAAATCAGAAAATCAGAATGTACGTAGAGAACATTTAATAGCAATTCTATCAAATGGGACAAAGTTGCATCGTCCGATAGACCCAATTTGGTGTTTATAGACCGACTTTACATTCATTTCCTTCGATTGCTTCTGACTATATAAAATTAGTTGTGTAACTTTTCGTGAAACACACTAAGGCTTGTTCGCGACAAAATGTGGACAGATTTAATTTGGAATAAAACAAATATGCTGTTAGTTCAATCCTGGATGCATTTTTTATTCATTTTATTGTGCATTATTAGTCCTCTTAAAACTAATGACAGTTACTTAACAAGGCTGCATGACGAAACTAAGAACTTTTGAATATACTCCAGCCACTCCATCGCAGACCCTGCAGACTGCTCTGCAACCGATTTAGCTGCTTTTGTTCACGATTACCGATTTTTTTTTCTATAATTGTAACTTGTTGTTTATATTGAGAGAGTTCTCTGTTCTCGAGAGCCCAATACCGCTCGAAAGGTCGCAACTCCGGGCAGTTGCGGTAAATTCGCTTTTTTCGTTTTTTTTTTTTGGTACACCATGGACTCCATTCGCTTTATACCATTCCAAAACATCTTTGGCGTAGTGACAAGATACCAAATCAGTCAGGCCAGAATAGCGAGGGAGCGTCCTGGCTATGTAATGGCTTTAACTTGCTCGACCACAAGTGCATATTGCCTGTCAAACCAAACATTTTTTGGAAAACTTGGTCTTTTTTGTGTCCTGAAATGCTCCTCTACGCTGTTCCGTTGCATGGCAGTATAATAAGACATTTCGGAAAGCTGCCTAATTCTTCCAGCACATAAGTTTCATCGTAAATTATCACGCAGGAAAACTTCGTCAAATATTCGCGATACAACTTACGAGTCCGAGTTTTAGCCGTCACATTCTGTTTATCATTATGTTTCGGTACAGTTTTTCACCCTGAACGACTCCATATCTTGTTTGGAAGTATGCACAAAAGTTGGGGACATGTTTATTTTTATAGCCACAGTGCGTACCGAAAGATCTGGTCTCTTCTGCAATATGGACAGCATTATGGACAGTGCTTGCAGGATAACCAAGTTTTTCTGCAAGTTTTCTTACTGACAGATCCGGATTTTCATTACGACCAAGCACACAATTGCTTTCCGCACTTGCTCTTTTTTCGACGCCATCTTCGATCTAAAAGCTTGTGGAATCCCCAAAAATTGATTTTACACAATGAACAGACATACGTTCATTAATCTGGTGTCCAGATTTTGTCGCGAACAAGCCTTACCAAATGGCTTATTCAACTTACATGAGCAAGTGTATAACTAGTTTATTATTGCTTTCAGCTCAAATACTACTTGAGTTATAATAAAAAAAAATCGATCGTTGGAATGATTCATAAAATGGAGCATATTGCCAGTCGTGATTTGATATTCCGTGCTTGATCGTCAGCTGAAGTTGCACAAAGAACCAATAGAGCGTCATTTGAGAGTAGTGAATTCTTCTCAATGTGAAACTTCTGGTGTGCTCATTAATAGGATCAGAAGAGATTAAGGTGAAGACAACATTTTCGTATTTCAAAAGATGAAATGCTCATGAGTTTTATTAGTACTAGCATTAGCATTGGAATTGAAGTTTGTACACCTCGTGGGGGCTACAATGAGGAATAATTATAATCTTCATGAAGACACATCTCGATCGCTCACCTGACCTCGACCATGCATGCTTTGTAAAAGACACTTAAGAAGACACAAGGAACCCACGTAGCCTTCAGTAAATATCAAAGGTAAAGTGAACTGAATAATCGGAGAGAATAAGTTAAACAGAATGCCCTGTTTGGTGAAAGTGCAAAAAACTTATTTAAAAAAAGTCGTTGGGAGCATCTAGTCTAAGAAGGTGAAGTGATGCTCCATGTTTGTTCGAACTGCCCCTAGTCCTAACCCCTTTTGGTTTATGGTCTCTGAAAGAGAAGAATGTCTGAGGATATAAGTACGGAGGCTAAAAGAGTACTAATCAGAGAACTTGCGCTGGTCATTACATCACTACAGCACTTCAGCATACTTGGCTGCGGTGGAGTTGTCCATTGCGAGCCTGATGTACTACGTATGAGACAACAGAAAAAGGCATAGATTAAAAGTAACGTCACGATGCTCACTGCACCAGTCATTATTGCATTATTCGAGAGATAAATATCCTCCTTCATAGACGATATTGAGAACCACGACGATATTGAGAATGACGAGATTAAAAGAACATCATTAAACCGTCAACCATTAAACCAAAATTTGAAGCTTAAACATAATTATAACTCAGTTTTATGTTACATTTAATATAGCTGATAATCCTTCTGCCAACATTAGCTTCTGTGCACAGCAGACTGTACACTGCTTAATTACTTATAATTTTTTTACAGAAATCTGTTGAATATAACCAAACAGAAAAATTAAAACTGAGACCCTTTTGACGTGTTTTTGTTTCATTTACTGTAAAAATGTATCCTTTTCGTCTCAAACTCTTTCAAGTTAACATAAATTCATCTCTATCAGATAAAACCATCATATACCTAAAAAGTTACAAATATAATG
Organism: Aedes japonicus; assembly: GCA_034211315.2. Taxonomy (NCBI): domain Eukaryota; kingdom Metazoa; phylum Arthropoda; class Insecta; order Diptera; family Culicidae; genus Aedes; species Aedes japonicus. The sequence goes on along the minus strand of JASCZW010011014.1, from coordinate 23,621 downwards.
TTTAAAAATTGTCCGTACACTTACGGCCTTATTTCAAACAAGTCGAGTAAACAAATGTACGTCGATCAGTCAAAAGCCAAAGCACGCGTTGCATTACAACAGATATCACTGTTTGCAACAGCAGACAAGGTAAAATTTTCATATTTTGGTATTTTTCTCTGAAATTTTAGTATTCCAGCGATAATTTTCAAGAAAATAGCCGCTTCTCACCGCAAAATTCCGATAGAAGTTCGAAAACTTATAATTCGCCTGTAGAATGATGGTAAAAGCTTGTCCAAAATTGCAGGCATAGTAAACACCGCGATCATCGGTTCAGTATGTGTTTGAGAACTACCAGAGAACACAATCTCTAGAGACGATTCCCGGAAGAGGCCGTAAGCCAAAGTTGACAACTCGTCACCATCGCATACTTTTGGGGAAATTAAACAAAACCCTAGGTTGAGTGCTCTCAAACTTGCTGACAGTCTGTCGAAGTACGCCAATATCAAAGATAGCCCCCAAACAGTACCGAATGCTTTCCGTCTCCACAATATAGGCTACAGAGGTTGCGTAGCACGGAAGAAGCCGTTCATATCAGCCAAAAATATGAAAAAGCGGCTAGAATACGCCCAAAAGTACGTGGTCAAGCCAAAAAAGTTCTGACAGAACGTTCTATTCACGGACGAGAGCAACTTCAATATTATTAGGTCAGACGTTTTAGTTAGAGTGTAGCCCAAACCAAACACTGAATTGGATGCAAAAAACCTGAGGCCGACAGTAAAGCAAGGTGGTGGAAATATCATAGTTGGGGTGCTTTTAGTGCAAATGTCACCGGAAACTTGACTTTCATTGACTGCATCATGGATCGATTCGTTTACCTGGATATATTGAAGAGCAATTTGAAGGACAGCGCGATGAAATTGGGTCACGAATCTAATTTCTATTTCGTTCAAGATAACGACCGAAAGCATTCCTCGAAGCTCGTGAAGGAATGGCTGCTCTACAAATCGACGCTTCCACATCCTCTCCAATCACCAGACCCCAACCCCATAGAGAGTTTGTGAGATCATCTGGAACGGAAGATCCGAGAACATACAATTCAGAACAAGAATCAGCTAAAGGAAGTTCTCATTGCAGAGTGGCAGAAGATCTCGCCCGCAACAACCCAAAAGTTGGCTCTTTCGATGAAAAGACGCCTACAGAGTGTAATTACAGCAAAAGCGGCCATACCAAGAATCAACTTGGTATTTTGATTTCATTTAAAAGGAATTTTCATTTGTCCTGTACCGCTAATTTTTTAATGTCAATTTTGTCACTATGCACTGTTAATAATTTTTTTAACAAAAGATTGAATTTTTGTTGATTTTACTACTGCACAGAAAAAAATAATTAATATTAACAAGCGCGTCAAATTTCCTTCGTTTAATTCCAAGTGAAAGAAAGCGTGAGCAACGAAATTATTTGCAATATTTCATGCGCCATACCACATATGTTTGTAGTCTTTAATACAACTGGCTTGATTCAGGCGATACCGGTTTACATTTACATGATATATCCCATTATTTTCTGCCGAATCTAGCATTCTCTCTATGTGCATTAGATATCGCTGAAAATTCGGTGCTTTTTATCTGTGTGGTTACAAATATGGAGATATTGTTATATGTACACAGATAAAAGAAACATTGAATTTTCTGCGTTATCTAATGCCATAAAGGAATGCTAGATTTTGCAGAAAATAATGGGGTATTTTATGTAAATTTAAGCCATATAACGCATCCTTTGGCTTGGAATTAAACGAGGGGGAATGTTACGTGCTTGTTAAAATTAATTAATTTTTTCTGTGTAATGGAATAAATATGACACCTTTGTTGATTAACTAAATATGTTTTATCACTTACTTTAGATCAGAGCAGCTGCTGTACGAAAAAAAAAATTGATACAGTATAGGTACAACGTCATTGTTTTTGAATTTTCACAATCATCGAAAAATGCAAACGTCACGCCCTTTCTCGGCACAGTCTCCTTCCTCAGTTCAGCAATACAGTTTTGTCACTTTGCCAAAACGCTTTTGATTGGCCCAAAATTGATACGTTGCGGCTGAGTGTGCGTGCATTTGACAGTTTTCTCATAGGTTTTCTGTCAAATTTATGTCAACGGAACGCAAACGTACACAGATAAAAGAAACACTGAATTTTCTGCGTTGTCTAATGCACATAAAGGGAATGCTAGATTTGCCAGAAAATAATGAGGATATTTCACGTATATTTATGCTAGATAACGCCTGAATCCAGCCTGTTGTATGAAAGATTGCCAACATTGTTGTATGGCACATGAAAAGTTGCAAACAATTTCGTTGTTTACGCCTGCTTTAGCTTGATTTAAACGAAGGGATATTTTACACGCTTGTTAAAATTAATAATTTTTTCTGTGTATCTATTGTGAGCGACCCTTATGGCTGACCGACAATTGAAACGTTACGGATCCGTTGACATAAATTTGACAGAAAACCTATAAGAAAACTGAAAAATTCACGCAAACGCATCGTTAACGTATCAATTGTGGGCCAGCCTTAAGAGAATGGTAACAAAAAAATGGGTTTTGCACTGATATTCCCATAACATTTTCAAAGGGCAAATGTTCAGTCACTTAAATAGTTCATATTTTAGTAGAACAATCAGGATCTACTTTGGAATTGATTGCGTAGTGGGGAGCAGAGTGGATATTTTGAAGCACACTTCCATAGTAGCATTGGAAAAAGTTGCCTAAATAATACCAAACAGTTGTGGATTTGTTACTTGCAATGCAAGCTTTTTCTTCGACTTGGTGGCTTTATTTCACACAATCCTGTTCCATTGAAATTGACAAAACAAACACACAATACGAAAGAAATAATTTAAAATGCTAGACAATTATGATTGCTTTTGGTAGGTTGATTTTATGTACGCACGATCAAAATATTAACAGTTATAAAAAAACATCACGCATAGCTCAGTCAAATGTCACAAGGAACTAATCGGAACCAGTTTCCTTCACTATGAACTTCCGTCCATAGCTATTGTAATATGACATAAGTATCGACACAATATCTTACTTTGAGCGTTCTCAGAAAGAACACCCGATATCTAACTGCAGAACTCGGAAGGTTGTTGAAATCAGGTCAAAAGCGAATATGATATTGCCTGTATTACATGGAAGCGTAACTCCCTGCCATAAAGGTACGAAATGAAAATTAATTTTCCTTGAATTGATTGCAAACGAACCAGGTGGTTAGTTTGAACAGTTTTAGCCACTGTTGGCGTGTTGGAACATTCCTTCCTTCCGACGCCATCATCAACTCAATCCGGTCACCTCCATGGATACTATAGCTACAGACTCAAGTGTGTCACTCCCGTGTTATCCTTAGAAATTTTTCCCATTAAAAAACAAACTAGATGTGCGGAATGGAAAAAGTTCTGATTAGTTTGTTTGCTTGCATAATGCGGAACGCGGTCATGGCAGATCCGAGATGCCAGAAACGTGATAAATGAAGCCGGTTCATTAGATCCGGATAGTGGGTCTTTGAAGTAAGACATCACTGCAAGGTGTTCAACGTAGGAATTCAGACGGAAAAAGACTGATGTATATATTTCAAACAGACACGGTGTGTGGGCCTGAACGGTTATATTTCTCTTTTAACCCACACGGTTACTTTTTAAGAACTCAATTTATTCGTTCTGAGACTTGGTTACGAGTAAGTTTTGTGCACACTAGTTAATCAATGATTATAAACTTACGATCAAATGCCTATTCCAAAATGCAGCTGCTGGAGGGAAATTCCATCATGTAATTTTCATACGCCATTCTTGTCTGCAATGCCGGCTGTTGCGACAAAAAGTTTAGCTCAGCCTCATCCAATGCCAGTGTCACCGGTAAGGCCGACCACCCACTTGCCTATGGATCTACTCAATGTTGCGTTCACGTCTCACCCACTTCCGTCACATCGAAAGTTGCAAATTAACTGTTTAGTTTAAATCTAGCCAGAGCAAAGCTGCTGAAAAAAAAATGGAATTCCTTTGCACTAACTAAACCAATGAGAATCTTTTTAAATATATAGTCTACAGCCAGTTGCACGCTTCACAACGAATGAGCGATGGTTCGCACTTAGCTTGTGATGGCCCCATATGTCAGGTTTGAATAAGATGCTATAAGATGTGACACAACCAACAGTGAGTGGAACACGAAAACGGTTTGTTGGAAAATAAATGAAACGATCTTATTAATTCACGATGGAAGAAGCTGACTTCAGCAAGGAATTCGTATGGTAGCAAAGCACAATGAAATTATTATTGTTTTCCGTCACGCAATTCTCCGAGAAGATTATACCTTAATTGGTGGCACTGATTTGTGAATGGCTAATGAATCAATCTGGAATAAAATATTGTCGCGAATGGTTTCGAACATTAGCTCCCTAATTGCACCAAAGCCGATTAAATGGCATGAAAATCTGTCAACCGTCAACTGTGCACAGTGAAAGCGTATGTTTCTTAAAAGAAAACGAGGAACCTTAGTAAGCGGGTCCACGCGAAATACGAACCACCTACACGGGAGCTGTCGTACACTGGACAAACTATAGCAGTATCTTGCTGCTGAAAATCGCCACAAAGTTGCACGCTCGGCTATTCAACAGTGCATGTTCCAATATTCATGTAAAATCTGGCATATGCACGCAAATCCCATGTTGCTGACAAATTACTCGTCGCAAAATTTACGCGCTGACTAAATATTAACTGCAATGTGGAACATACAGTTTCGTTTTTGTTGTTTATGGTGGAAATTGCCTGTCATTAATGTCACTGCTACTCGTGTTTTATGCTAATATGTTGAATCCATGTTTTACCTTCCGAACATTTAAAGGCGACGCCGCCGTAGTTATTAAAATCCATACCTCTCACGAAACTCTCACGAGCAGTATTGAACAGGTAGCTAAAATCATCTCAATACAAGAAGTAAAATAGAAAACCGAACTAGTCGTGACTCATAAGTATGCTAAAACTCACTCCAACTTCAGTGTTTTTGATGAAAATGGAAGGCAAGAACAGATGCTTGACGTAGACCTACTGGTTGGAGAAATTATTGCAGTAATATGACTCGTTACTTAAGTAAACTTTACTGGCTGTAAATAATAGCAGATGCTCTTTACTAGCTAAAGCTTGAGTCATTTAATATCTGAACGCAAAAAACGGGTCTATCTCGGAACCATATTGTTTAAATAATGTTGAGTACTCGAAATGAAGGTTATTTATTGCGCTTGAAACGCTTGAAATAGCGGAAACATTGTTCTGCTTCCATAACTTTCAAAACATCATATTTTGGACACTCTTTTGGCTAACCTCCCTTAGCTCAGTCGGTAAAGGCGCAGATACAAAGCAACACCATGCTGGAGGTTGCTGTGTTCGATTCCCGGTTCTTCTAGAATTTTTTTGTTATGGAAAATTTCTCGACTCCCTGGGCATATGGTATGATTGTTCTGACCACACAATTATACTTATGCAAAATTGGTACCTGGCATCGGAAGCGCTAAATTAAAAACTGTGGAAGTGTATTTAGAACACTAAGTTGAGAGCTAGCAATAAGCAAATTGTGAAAGCAATAAGAAATGCTAAAAGAAGAAGAAGCTGGTTAACCTGAGCAGCCTTTATTTTTCCACCATCTCTTAATCTCTGTTGCATTCCACGTCACCATTTTACTCTTCTTCAACTTCTGTTTGACAACCACCCAATATTTCTCAATTGGGCACAATCAAAGACAGGTGGGTGAATTGATGTCCTTTTCAAAGAAATCCACCCCGTAGTCTCGTTACCACTGCACACTGGGTCTGGAGCCGAAATTAGCAAGACAACACCTCTAGCGCTTTGAGAATGCACTTTATCGAGATAATTGATTCAGTTTTATCTGCGCCACATTTTGGTAATAAAAATTAGTTCCAATTTCCACCGCTGTGGAAGACTTTGCAGGAATAATTCTACAATTTCTCATACGCAAATACTGCTCGCGATAATATCATTAATTAAATGAATACCTACTGGTTTAATTAAAATAACCTACTTTGAGCCATAATGTGGTAAATAGAGTGTGTATTAAATATTATTCAATACACACTCTATTTACCACAGTGATCTGTTGAAGGCACTAAACACAAACCAGAAGCAATCCGCCGGAAGAACAAAATGGTGAACCAGGGCTTCCACAACGTTGATTACTACATAGTTATTATGAGATTTGACGTTTTGGGTCAGAGGCGTTTTCGAATGTGATGGGAAAATTACATGGTTGCTTCGATATTTCACCAACATCCATGCTTCAACATTTGCTTCGATGATAGAACCTTGATTTTGACAGAGAAGTAAAGAAGTATGTGTGCAAGCGATCAACCGTATGCGTTGACACACGCATACAAGTGCGGAGAAATGCATGTTTTCATTTGACTTTTACAGCACAACATCATTTACAGAATAAAGAATTGAGATGTTCGAGTTGAAAATCATTCCGTTTGATTCTTCCATAATCGGTGCATGTTGACATGAAGACATATCAGAATCTGTGCAACGAAATGCATGTGTATGTACAGTAGCGCTGAAAAGTGATTTGACATTCGATTTTTTGAAAAATAAAAATAAAATAAAAAGAAAATGCCGAACAAATGGACTTTCCAACAGGATAACGACCCGAAGCATCGTTCGTAACTGCTGAAGGAATATTTTAATAAAGCAAAAATCAAGATTGTGGAGTGGCTAAGTCAAAGTCCTGATCTGAATCCCATTGAACACTTGTGGGAAGAGCTCGAAAGACGTGTACGAACCCGAAAATACTCTTTTGACGACTTTTTACGAGGCCCTCCAGGAGGAATGGTATAAAATACTAATCTTGTGGCATCGATACCACGCAGATGTGTGCAGATGAAAATGATATCATTTTGTGCAATATGTTGACTTTTCTTTGTTTTTCTCATTTGTCAAATCACTTTTGAACTCAATGAAACATGTTATTTTTGTTCCAAAAAAAAAAAAAATAAACATTGAATATTGATGAAATACACTCCACCGTCTTTGTTTTTAATTTATTCTTGCACTACTTTGAGATTTTCCAAAAAAAGATTAAATTGAGTATAATGATAACGTAAATACTGTTTGTCAAGTGACTTTTGAGCGCTACTGTACATGCAAAAAAGTAATAAATTATTGCATTGAGTTTGGGTTAAAATCATCAAAAAATCAAAATATGATATCTCAAATTCATCAAAATATGTATCGGGGATAAATTCGAAATTTAAAGGTCACATGTGATACTTTTTGAAGCCTGGGTAGTTTTTTGCAGCAATTTTTTTAAAAAACTGCTTTTGATAATTCATGATATTTTGCAATGTTTTGGCTAATATTTCGCTTGTTATGTCCCAAAACTATGTAAATTTTACTCACAAATTATTAGGCTCAATAAATACATGCTATAGAAAACAACATCTAAGACGAATACCCGAAAATTAGTACAAAAAACGTGTATTTCAGTTAAATTTTACAGAATTTATTGAAACTTTGTAATTTGAAGAACTTTGACGCCTTGGACAAACTTTCTTATTCTTTAATGTTCTACAACTTTGCCGGAAACAGAAAACGTTTATAAGGCGAAATAAAAAAGTTAGTATCGCAGCGCCATCCTAGCGGTGAAAATTGGAACTAATTTTTATTACCAAATTGTGTTCCAATTTGGTCTACTGGGTGTTAGGTTAAGGTATCATTTGAATTCGCTCTATGTTTAATGTTCAGTTTGTGCAACCTCGAGTTGAAGACGGTGTAAATGTCTTTTAAAATGCTACATATGAACCTATTACTCACCAAATTTGTAGGTGGGTTTCAAAAGTACCCGGCGGCCTGCTTAAGCTATATCAATACAGGCACACCAAAAACTCGTTTGCCATTCCTGGAAGGTGTCACAGTTCTGAGGTGAGGAAGTATCCTTGCGCGTCAAGTCCAATCGGCAGATCCATTCTATTTCCTATATCCGAGGCCGTGACAAGTATACCGTGATTAGAATCTCATTGACGTCACTCCTAATGTGCCGGTTGCCACTCCTGCGGGGGTAGGCTGAAGTGTTAAAAGGGGCACTATCTCAGCCCCCACCCCCCTTTCCCCAGGATTTTGTTTTTTAATTATTGTGAGGTGAAAATCCACAAAAGCTGCGTAGTTTTGTTGGCACGGTGAGGGACGCACTCAAGCGGAAACTCAATGATTAGCTATGAGACGATACGCTTAGTTCAACTTGTCTCGGTTCTGCTTGGTTTTCAATGCTAAAATCCCCTTTCCCCTCATATCTCAGTATTGATGAGGAAACACTAATCAGGAGACGCCTTTTGCTACTGGGTGGTCCACTGTTATGCGGCATGATTCTAGATATCGCGTTGATAGCCTTCGCCACCTTCTCACAGGCATAGTCGACGTGGCTGTTGATGCTCAGTTGATCATCACTCCCAGGGACTTCAGCATGCGCTTCGAGGCTATGGCCTATCCTTCTACGGTGATTTCAGCTTTCTGCGCCACTTTATAGTTGCTGACCAATAGCAGTTCCGTTTTGTGGGGCGGTATATTCTGCTAGGCTCAAGGCATCCAGTCTTCAATTGTATCGATCACTTCGGTTGCCAACGGACAACTGAAACTGTCAGGAAGACGTCGGCCAAAAAACCAACGATCTCTACTCCACCAGCAGCTTCAGTGACAACACGCCATTGAACATCCCGTTACAAAGCGTCGAGCTAAGGATGGAACCATGAGGAACTCTCACCGTGATCCTAAACGACCGCTGTTCCATTGTTGTATCGTAAAGTAGAGCCCGGTTCTGAAAGTTGCTCCTCAGAATCGTGCACAGATTATCAGGCAACCTCATTCTATGGAACGGTTCGGCGATGGCTTTCCAGCTAACACTACTGAAGGTATTCATGACGAATATCGGTGTATGTATCACAGTATATTAACGATCTTTTCCGCTTTTGTTTGTGCGCCTTCTTCGCAATCTCTAAGCCATTCTGAATTGCCTCTACCGTTGACTTTTCGTTCCAAAACCCGATTCGATGACAAGCCATGTTCTCTCTCCGTACACTTCGTCAACCTGTTAAGGATGTGGGGGTTGTATTGTTGGCTTGACACGGTGTGTAACTCGCGCAAGTGACAATGGGACTTCCTTTTGTACCTCACCACTAAAAACAATCCTTACTCTCTCTTTGCCTTCTCCTTTCGAGAAAATGGTGAAAAACCTACTATGGCAGGCTGCTGTGCTCATGCACTTCTCTTCAAGTCGTGGCTTTAGTTTTTTGTCTGCTATTAGCGGCCGTTACGTAAACCCATGAAGACGAGTACCTATATGAAATAGACGACCGTCATGACATGCTCTTCTTCACAGGCATCCGCGTGGGACATTTTCTCCTAATCTATGGATCGGGATGACCACTGTGCTCAGCTAGTCCTCGAAGGTGGATCTAAGCTACTCCAAAGGAGAGTTCCCTGGCAACGGAAGTTCTCCCGAAACCGTTACGCGTTCATATAGGCCCGTCGTCTCCCAGCTCCTACTCGGATTCTCGAGTTGTGTTCATAGACTTCTATTAGTCTCAGTGAAACCAGTGGTCCTGGACCGCTGTTGTTCTCTACACCAATGCTGCAGCTCCGGCAGTACTTGAGTGACGGCACCACTGGCCGCATTCCATAAAACATCATCTCGATGCATCTCTTCAACGATATTAGCCATTCCTAGGGCAGGCTTCTCCTTACGGGCTGCCTCAGATTCTAGTTCCTCCGCATTACAACATTCTGGAAAGATGGGTGATGTTGCTTGTCTGAACATATGTAGATAGTTCCTGAAACAACCATGACATATCTACAATGACATCTACAATCTGAACATATGTAGATAGTTCCTGAAACAACCATGACTAGACGGGAACTGTGTCAGGTAGAAGTTCACCTCTTCGTGCATCCTCTTCATCCATGCCGTCATACTCGGAATGAGCCTGTTCCATCGACTGTTCGCTGTGTTCCAATCCTGCTGCTCCGTACTGCTGTAAATTCTCTTTGCTGTCCTCCAGCAGGGTTATGCCCATAGGTATCATTCCAGCGATAACGAATACTGCCATAGATTATATGGTTCGATGCGCGCTTGCGACCCACTGAAGCGTTTTGTTCAGCTTCACTTTGGCCCACTGGGTTGTCAACGTAGTAACCCAGACTGGACCGCTATATCTCAGTTTTGACGATAATGCACTGTCCAGCAGATGCGTCTTGATACTAGGTCCATGTTTGCTCGATTGATGGCTTTCACCACTTTCTAACATGCATAGTCGATGAGGCTGTTGAAATATAGTCTGCCTTCGACCATCACTCCCAGGTAATTCAGCACGCGTTTCATGCAATGCAATGACATGCCCACCGATAGTGATTTCAGCCCGCTGTACCGATTTACAATTTATCACCAATAGCTGCTCTGTTTGTGATGGATTATCTGCAACGTCGCTCTCTAAACATCCAGTCTTCAATCATGTAGAATGATTCGGTCCACAACCAACGATCTTTGTTAAGCTCAGAACTTGAATTAGAATGTTGTAGAAAAATCACATTTGAACGCTTCCTACAATTCATTGCAATAATCGGGTTTCAGATTCTCTAGATTCATTTTTAAATATATTTTAGTAGTTTTGGAATCATGCAGAATATTTTAAATAGGTTTTGTTTCAAACATTTTCTTTCATTGAAAACTTTTGGACGCTCTATAGTTGCTGGAAATCCAGAATCCAGATACATTACAAACTATTTTGTTAATACTTAAGTTGTTTTCTTCTTACCTTAGTTTTTTTTCTCACGTGTGCTTCACTCCAATGAATTTAGAATTTAATCTTAATTTTGAAGTAAGCCGTAATTATTATATCTCTACAATAGGTTTAAAGGATAACTTTTGGTAATTCCCTTCTTTCTTGAATGTCATTCACGTTGATACTTTTTTTTTAAACTAAAGATTGTACTCGAAAAAAATGCAACTGATCCACAGATCCTTCCACAAGATCCTTCCAAACAAAGTATTTCTTGGCAAATGTGTAGCCCTTCTTCTTCCGGAACTTCTCCGGAACATCCAGGTGGAACTTGCCGACGAAAAACTCCAGGTCGGAGATCTGCTTGGCGCCCGCTTTAGTGTACGTCTTGTCAATTACGATGCATTTGGGCTGCACTAATCACTCGCGAGACCGCTTCCTTGTGCGAGATTTGGCCACCGTATTCTGTTTATCGGTTCGGTTAGGCGCCTTCTTTACCTTTAAAAGGTGACGTCCGGCTCACTTCATTGTCTGCTGGACGAACCAGACGGAATGATTGAGCTTCGTGGTCAGGTCCTGAATCGAATGGTTCGGATTGCGCTTGATGTAATCCCTCACCTTCCGCTGCGAGCTCGCTGCTAGGTCGTCCGCGTTTTCTTGAACGATTTTACCACACGAGACACAGTCGAATTGTCTATTCCCAACTGTTTCGCGATCCACCTGTGGGACTGGCCTGGATTTTCCCCGACCGTGCCCATAATAATTTGTGGAAGCACTTCTTGCTTGGATGTCGTCTCGATAACTATTTGACATATTATGGCAGGTTTTACACATGTAAACAATACACTCTAATCTAGTTTAACCCAAAATTTCATAAAGTTTTACCCATGCATTAAAAAGTTATATACAAAAGAAAGTGTTGCATATTTTTCGAGGACAACCTTTAAACGAAATTTAAGCCACTACTATTCTCCAGCTCTGACCGGTTCAAAGCACTTGTAAATTAAAATATTGCCAATTCCGGTAATCATCATAAATTTTAACATAAAGTCACAGCTTCCGTTCAATAGCTTGCATTGAAAACTTTTGATCATATTTTAGGGAGTCATCGAAAAGTACAATATAATTCCTGTTTGCAACATTCCAAACAACACAGTGCTTGAAAAATATCATATCATCGAACGTCAACACAAGCCACAACAGATTGTAGACATTTTAAAAAGTCTGCCCACAAGGACACCGACTGTTTATAGCCCCTATCTCGAAGTTAAATGAATCCGATTGCCACCGTATTCGCCCGCTCGTCACCATCAGCTTCCATTGAGCTTCTCTAGAACAATCAACACATTGAGAACCCATGCCGCATCTTGCCGCTACCTGGCTGGGCAAATGTGTCTCGTACCGACAGCAGCGATGTAATAAATTGTATAATCACGCACCCGTCCACCACCCCCACCAGATGGCATCCATATCGTTCCCGTAGGGGTAGGTAGGTATGTTTCGCATTTCGCAATTAAGAGCAAGCACAGAAACAAGAAAGCGGAATTTCCTTTTAAGGCGCACACGCCAGCAAGCGAACGCGATCTGTATCCGAGGTCGTGAAATTCAATATGGGCTCTGCGGTTCTTCAGCGGTGGAAGATCCATGACAAAAGCTATCCCTGTTTGTATAGTAGTTTCCTCCGAGATAATGCACTCTGGCATATTGAACATGTGGTCAGCATTGCACCGATCGGTGTGATGACTGCGGCATTTTCGATTGTTATTCGCCAGATTGTGCGAGCTTTTAATTTGTACCGACATTTTGAAGGGTACGGCATACTCCTGTCCAATTTGCCAGTTGTTTGCTAAATCTTGTAGACAGAACAAACTGCGTCGGAGTCACTGAGTCATTTCCGTGGCTATGATAGTCAAGAATGACACATGCACCGAACCAACATTGACTATACAAAGCTGGTTCTATCGAGCTCGCGTGGGTGATGAGAGAGAGAGCAATATAGGAAATGATTTCTGTCTTGCCCGCTGTTAAAAACCCTGGATACATTTACCATTTTTGCCGAGCTGTATCGCAGGTCTGGTCCCTTTTATTGAAAACCGTCGTCGGTGACCTACAATACGTGATCGATGGTGATCGCATTAAATATGTCGATAAGCTCATTGGCATTCAAGTTAAGTACGCACAAGAACGCGTCAAGCCGGTCAAAATGAACTATCCATATGGGTTGGCTTCATCATGAGGAACTTGTAAATAATCACTTTCAACTCGGGTCGGATATGCTTATAACGGCAACGCACACCGATCAAGCAACACCCCAAGATAGCAATCTCTGTCACAGAGATGCAGAGATGATGAATGGTTTCGCTTAGCCAGTTCTCGATGAGCTGAAGCCGGCTGTGGCTCCATGTTTGGGATCTACTAGACACAGGTATTGGAATAAACAATGTTGACGCATCGATAAAATAACAACATAACGAAATCGTAGACGGACGTTGGTCCGAGTTGGTGCGAGTGAAGTCTTTGGATTGGAGATGGATATAAATTTTGTGAGAAAACCTTGTACGGTAACCATTTTGGGAAACGCTGTCTGAGAGACTAGTCGATAAAGTATAATGTGATCTGGTAGCTGGCAGTCGGCAATTATTTAACGTGAACTGATATCGAGGGTTGAGAGCTGCGATTTGAAATATATGACCACCAAAAAGTGGGCAAACTTTTCAAGGGTATAAAGTGATCAATTTGGGTATCTCCTTACTTATTGGTTGAGATTCTTTTCGCATGGCGGGTAGCGTTAATAGCTGAAAGAGGTGGACAATGCTGTGTTAACAGAGGGACAGCTCGGACACTGGAACACGTAATTTGTGATTGACCCACGGGCCCTTTAAATTTGTATCATAATTATTGAATACATCTTGAACTGTCATTTCAATTGCGCACGCTAATGGCTGGCCCACAATTGATACGTTGCGGATGCGGTTGCGTGAATTTGACAGTTTTCCCATAGGTTTTCTATCAAATTTACGTCAACGCATCCGCAACGCAATTGTGGGTGACTCTTAAGATGAGAATAACGGCCCAAACGCAATGTGGTCGGAAACGGAACGGAAACGGCAAGTTTGACAGTTGTCGTAAATGACGTCGCTTTGTCCAATTGGAATCAACTTGAATCTAATGAGTTTTCTATCCAACGAACAGGTTTAGTCGTAGTTGGGCTTTTCCGTTGCCGTCACCTTTCCGCTTCCGTTATCACTGCGTTTGAGTCTTAACTAAAGATCGTTGAAAGACATCGAAAATTGCTCAAAAGTACACAGATCCAAATTGTGCGTTAACACAGATAATTTGTAGATACAATTTTCAATAGGTCGTAAGTAACATATTGCTATCATCAAGCATGCTAATCATCAATGCAAGTATGCAAAGCAATGTAGAAGTTTTTGAAATTTGTTTCACTTTCTATTTTTTAACCAAGCCATAAGATTGGAAGCTAATATGTGGAAGCAACAAAGTTAAGCAAGGCTTAGCTTTACATCAATAAAGATTTCCTTTCAGTTGTACTCCAAATCGATTTATTCGTTGAATTCAATTTAATGTCTTTTAATTTCAGCTAGGGAAATTACGACCACATTATAAGTCGTTCAGAAATTTATCAAGTTACATCCGCTGGGTGCGTTACGTTGTGCCGCAAAATAATATGTCGCATTCGTCAAGTCTGTTTCGACATGCAATCACCTGGCATGTTGTTTACGCCTAAATGAATTCAAATAGACAAGCACTTAAGTCAAACTGACAAAGTGATGAATGCGACAAAAGTTCGTTTGCTGCTAGACTGGAGTAGTTTGTGACTTGAAGGGTGTACGGAATCCAATTGCGACACACACAAATATTCGGCAAAATTCACCGTTTGTTATTCAATTTCAACCGTCTTCCTTACACTACTCACAAGGTCCTGTACAACATTTGGACCAACTTTTTTTTGCGTGGCAATCCATTTTTTCTTCATATCTTCCTCCGATTCCACTTCCTTAGAATGCTTCCGAAGTGCTTGCTTCATGATAGCCCAGTACTTTTCAATTGGCCGCAGTTCCGTGCGTTCGGGGGGTTGAGATGCTTCGGCACGAAATTATATCCTTAGCCTTGTACCACTCCAAAACCTCTTTCAAGTAATGGCACGAGGCTAAATCCGGTCATTTCTCGTAGGACCATCATGTGATCTGAGAAGAGGAAGTAGACGCGATTTTCACCGTTACTTTTTACTGAAAATGAGGTATTTCTTGAAGTTTTATTTTATAGAATGCTTGAAGCAAGACATGCAAATTTACAATTTATTCATTCTAAATTCTGCACCTAAACAGAAACACCTGTTCAAAAGTATCACTTAAGTACATCGAAATCCATTTACGAATTTTTAGAGTGCTATCACGCACAACAAATACGTCTGGATTATCTTTGAACAAATTGCATATTGCCGAATAGAACCTGGGGATTTACGTTGGTCCACAAAGATCCGTCGGAGCTAGACTCAAATATCAAGAATGCAACAGTGATTGTTTGAAATATTGAGACATGAATAAACTAGTCATTGAATTGTTTGGAATTGGAAATATCCTTCTATCACCAAGTCTTGATAAAAGTCATGCTCGTTAGGTTCAAAAGCGTGAATTTTCAGGCAACATAACATTGACAACCTAAAAGTTCCATGAGAAAAACAAATGATAACCCGTCACAACAAACATAACCAGAAGAATGAACCTTTGCTCTTCAGAATGCTTTGATATTCATTCGTTTAAACAGGTTCATTTTTAAATGAATTTCGAAATGACATAAATGAAATTCAATTGACCACAATGAATATCAATAACCCGTCGGGATCGAAAAATATGAAAATAGTCGCAGTATTCTTGCTCAAAATTGATAGCCCCTAATCTTTTAGGACTATGATGGCGGCCCAGGTTGTTCCTTGTTCGTATTAAGATTCAAAATCGCTCAGTGATAAAAAAAAATTCAAAAAATCGTCATTAGAGATGATTTTTAATTTTCGTCCAATGAAATTCATGCGTACCGATTGATAATCAAAACAACAGTGATTTTTGACCCGCGCTTAGAGCCCATTTCATTCATTGCAGAAAACAAAGTATATTTGACATAGAAGTGACAGCAGTAATCATGAATTCCGGGAAAATAAACATCATCATTACATTAGGATAAAATCATTTTCACTTCTCATGAATATTTTATGAAAATCCAAGACACCGATCACCATGCAAAAAGAAAATGGCGAACAGGAGAACATTATTTGGTACAGTATAAATATGAAAAAATTCCATAGAACTTACCTTGCCAGCACTCCAGAAATTCGACAAAGCAGCTGATTGTTTTTTGCGCACGGTTATTTATTTCGTTTTAAGTGCGAAGATGGATAGAATAGGACAAAGTGAAAACACAATTGAATGACATTTGTTGCTCCATTGGAAATTATGTGCGGATCATATCAGTCTCATCGGAAACGAACCTGTGTATTAAGTGACGGGTGTTAAAAATTATGTACGGCAAATGAAAATCATACTGGCTCACATGATTTCAATTCGAAGCAAAAATTGACCGATTCAAGTGCCAATTTTAATAATAAAAATCATTGAATTATTTTCAGTGTATATTAAAAAGTACTATGAAATTTAAGTCAAATTTCCTACGTTTATGGTACAACCATAGACTAACTCTAAGACCAGTAGGTCCCGAACAAATACGATTTTTTCTTGGCTCAGTCAGTACTAGCACATCGGTCCCAAGCTCGGTCCCAAGCTTAATGATTCGCCCCTAGTAATGAACTCACACGAACACACTCTCAAATATTCTGTCAAAATAACACAGCAAATCAAAACAAAAGCGCAAATAGATCAGTGCACGGGCCCTAACCTCAATTCCGTTTTGACATTTTTGGGTGGTTTGTTTTGATTCCTAGAGTGAACAAATTTTATCACTGGTGCAGGATCGTTATTCTAACGAAACAATTTTTAAGTTTGAAAATCAAACTCAAATTAAAAACTATGGAATCCATTGGAAAGTTGTCCAGAGTTGTCGTACTTACGAATAAGTAACCAAAACAAACCACCCAAAAGTGTCAAATTTTGTCGGACTGAACCGACTGACGTCTGCGTGCACTGATCTATATGTATAGCAAGGTGCTAGCTTCAAGGTGTACTTAGGACCAAGGGGTTCTACAACCGTGAACCAATTTCAAATCGCTAGTTGCATATTGATTGTTGGTACAACCTTCAACATTTGTGGTATATTTGACAGACCTCATGTTGGTATAAACCGCACCATGGTTGATCTAATTGCGGGCATGGTAAAATCAAACGCACTTATAGTCAGGAGAAAATGGTTGAGTTTGCGCTTAATTTAACCTCTCGAAAAGGTAGTTTCTACTGGGGTTAATTTTTGCGTGTAGGGTTGCAAGGACATTTGTAGGTGCCTCGCGGGCCGTCATTTTACTGTAGCTGACATCTCTTACAACCAAAAGTCAAAAGATTCATTGTTTGTAAACAACACAGGCGTTCGTACCCGTAGTAATGAACGTCAGATGGGCCTTTATTCAAATAAGGCCCGGGAGATGTTGCATACTGTAAAACGCTAGTAAATAGGATAGGGTTGCCTAGTCCCTGGATATTTCCAATTTCAAACATTAAAAATGATTTGTTATAAGTATTTATTGAAAGTTTAATAAGAAAAATGATTACCTTGAGTTTTTGCTTATTAAAATAGGGTGAACGCGTTAGTTTTGTACTCGATCAGTGACGAGAAATTGATTCAATTTTGAGTAAATATTAACGTCCAATATTTAAAATGAACATTACCCAAACGTCAGAAAAAAAACTGCTTATTATCGTTTAATTTTACTGATTTTTTGGGTATTGTTGACAATACCTAGTTTTAGGTAAAATAAAAACCTAGTTTAAGGTATTCTCATCTTAACGTGCGGCTCATTCATGCAAACGACGAGGGGATGACATGGGCATAGAAAGATTGCGCTCCCCGTTTACAGGGGAGTGCTCCTTCGAAAGGGTCCGTTATTAATTTTTTAAAAGAACACCGAAATGAGAAAAAATGAGCCAATTGTTCCATTTCAGCATTCTTCTTTGGTTTAACGTTCCTCCGGATTAAAAAAAAACTGACACATAAGACATTAGTATCAATACTGACCCGATTTTCATCCCTTTCTAGAATTATTAAATTTCAACTTAGACACAATATTTATACCCCATTTGAAAGGTTATGGTCCACAAATGCATTGGAGGTGGATAAATATGATTCCAGTAATATAGTATGGTCACCGGAAATCTCCAAAAAGGGAAGGAGGTTTTTGATGTGTGAACATAATCGCATACAAATCATTCCAGACTAGTTGTAGAGAGTTACTATCTTGAACAAAGTTTCTCATTATGTCATTTTTCGTCTTATGCTATTATCACATTAATTACCGATCTAGCCGCAAAGATGGTGCCGCGGTCTATCTTTTCTAAATGAAGCGCTAGAAAATTGCCGTCTTTGGCAAAGTTTCTCAGTATGTAGTTTGTCGTTTTATGACATTATCATATTGAAGGATCACAGTTAAATTGCATCTTTTTACACTCATCCTTAAAAACAAGCCTCTCAAACAATTGTCATGAAATATTCAGGGAATAAAATACAGTGCATAATCTTTGCTTAGGTATTTTTATTTTACTGTATTTCTTTACCAAATACAAAAGCCCGAACTTTCTTTTTAATACCTCGCATAAGATTTTTTATAACGCTTTAACCGACATTTTTTTCAGTTTTCAACAATGACTTTAACATTTCCTGTTCTGTAGTGATAACCTATAGGATGCTTACGAAGTTTGTGCTTCATCATAGCCCAATATTCTTCAATTAGCCGCAACGCTGGAGAGTTTGGGAGATTCGGCACGAAATTGGCACCATTCGTCTTGTACCACTCCAGAGCATCCTTGAAGTAGTGACAAGAGGCTGTAGGAACGTTGTGTGTTTTGAGAAACGGAAACAGTCGTTTTTTCAGGCATTCATTCATGTATACTTGAACATTCACAGTTGAAGTTGTCACGAATGGATTGCTCCGTTTACCACATGAACAAATACCCTGCCAGATCATGGATTTTTTGGGGAACTTTGACACTTCCTGTTTCCTGAAAGACTCTGGAACATCGAACTTGTCTTTCGCGGTTACATTCTGGTTGCCGGGAATTTGTTTAAAGCTCGCTTTTACGTATGTTTCATCGTCCATGATGCAACAGTGTGGTTTCATCAACATTAAATGTGGACTGGTGAATTTTCAACATCTTTCCGATGGCTCTGTGCGAAAGACGTGGGTTGTCAAGTTGCGTGTGCAAAATGGGCACTTGCTGTTCTTTCGACTCCATTTTTCAAACTATGACACATTTCACAATGAAACTCACGCAGTGTAAACAATACACGCTGATGTCATTTCACCCAATAAATCAACCCAAAGGGCAAAAGGTTACAGCTTATTGAAAGTGATGCAATTTAACTGTGGACACCCTTTAGTTCCAGATGTTGCGACTGTAAACAAAATGTAAATTTAAAAAATCACATTAGTTCTAGTTCATACCGGAAAAAATGCACTGTAGCCTGTCTTTGCCAATTCACCAACCTCTACGTCAAGATCTGGAACTAATATGATAATCTCACAAGACAACAAATGACATACTGAGAAAATTTACCGAATACGGCAACTATCTACACACTTAGATTATTTTACAGAAATCTGTAAAATTTTACCGAATTCTCAACAGCTGAACGTTCGGTAATCCGATTTAACGGATTTCGGTTAAAATTTTAACGGAATTCGGTTATTTTATTACAGATATGAATAAAAATCCAAGTGTGTAGAGCTCCATTTGACAAAATTAGACTGCATCGCCATCTTTCCATCAATTTGGAACGAATCTGATAATTTCAATTGATTCAAATTTACCTTCTCAACAAGTTCCCCGAAGTTCCTCTAAAGCTTCATTTGACAAAGATAAATTGCAGCGCCAACTCTGTTACAAAATCTGGAACTAATCATATAATGTTATATGACTATATTTTATATTCAATACAATTTTGCCCAAAACGGCAACTCTCTAGAGCTCCATTCGGCAAAGATAGTCTACAAAGCCATCTCTGCAGCACGACTTGGAACTAATATGATAATATCCAAATACGATTCGTAACGCTCTGAAAAACTTTGATGAAAAAACCAATTCTCTACAATGCGTCTGGAATGTTTTATATGCATGTGTTTACTTTAAAAAACCATCTCTCTAAAGTATGTGTTGGACTAACATTCCCTTCCACTCCCCTACAGTTGCAAGGACGTGGCCAGGGTTGACTTAGTCTACTGGAGGCAGTATGTCTGGTATCTAAGTGTTCGAAATCATCCCTCAGGTTTCTTACCGAACGACAACGGATCCGGACATGATAGTTCTCTTAACAGTAGATTAAGTCTTCACCACCTACGATATTGTGTAATTTTAAATGCTATGCTATGCTATGCTGTGTGTTCACTTTAATCTTTTTTTAACAACACTTTTATGAGCGTATTAGTAGAACGATTGTTATTGGACAACTAGTAAAATTTAAATTAATACTTCATTTGATCATTTAAAAAAAAAAACTATCACTAGTAAACGCAAGCGAATTCCGTTAAATTACACTACAGAAACCTAATCTTTTGACAGATAGGCCTATTTCGTCTGCCACTTACAGACTTCTTCATTGTCGAGTGCCCGACTGGATTTCTGTTAACAGGGCAAAACTAAAACTTCCTTCCCTTTGTAGCAGATTCCTGGGGGACAAAGTGTACGGAACTGTTTTTTTTTCTGTTTCAATGCATTTGTTAAACCCGAACCATTCAAATGGTGCATAAACATCGACGCTAAGTTAAAATTTCGGAATTCTAAGAAGGGTTGAAATTCGGGTCAATTTTGACCCTCATGTCTTATGTGTCACAGCCACCTTGAACTGATTAAAAAAAAATGCAAAAATGAAGAGTTTCTTAAAATATTAGAAGTTAGAAAATTTCAACCCGATTGGTATAAAAATAAAAAAACATAGCGTAAGGTGTGGCCCAGTTATCATTGGAACAAATATTTTTGATTTTCGGATTTTTAAACTATGACATCTTATGTTTTCTCTATAACAGTAATAATATCAGAAGTTTTTTTTGCGGTGCAGCTCGACCGTGTTTCAGAGATATACAAAATGAAGAAGAAGGAAGAAAAATAATTGTGCGCAATCATTTGGAAAACCCTTCGTGGTCTGGGCGAAAACTTGCATAAGTGGAATTTCACTGAAATTCTACCGTATGGCGTATTTTGAAAAAGTACAGAGAAAATTTGTCGACGGATTGCAAGCGTCAAAGCAAGCGTCGGGCGGATACTGTCAGCCGTCAACTGCGGAACAAAGTCGTTAAGACCAGTAAGGCAAACCCCAACATCTCAGACCGCGATTTAGCCAAAAAGTTTCGCGCCGCACGCCATACCGTGCAACGGATTCGTCTCCGGGAAGGCTCCAAGTCATACTGTGACTGTGGACAACCAAATAGGGATCAAACGCAGAACAATATGGCCAGAAGCCGTGCCAGAAAACTGTATCATCAGGTGTTTACAAAATTCAATGGCTGTCTCTTTATGGATAATGAAACCTTTGTAAAAGCTGATTTCAAATAGCTACCGGGACAACAATTTTACGTGGTTACGGCTCGGGGAGATGTTCCTGCCTAATTCAAGTTTGTGTTTGCAGATAAATTTGCACGTAAATACATGAATTGGCATGGCATCTGTAGCTGCGGTAGGAAGACCAAGGTTTTCATCAGTAATAAGACATTTAATTCAGAGCTGAACAGAACGGAATGTCTCCAACAGCGAATATTGCCATTCATCAGATGCCACAATGAACCTGTCATGTTCTGGCCAGATCTTGCAAGCTGTAATTAAAGTACAACAGTGTTACAGTGGTGTGAAACCAACGGGATTCAGTTTATACTAAAAGAACTCAATCCACCAAACTGTCCCCAGCTCAGACCGATAGAAAGATTTTGGCCTATTATGAAGAGGAAACTGAAGGTGAATGGCAGTGTCGCCAAAAGCATCAATGAATTGAGAACCAAGTGGAATAAGATCGCCAAAACGATGGATGAGAATAATTTGCGACGGTTGACTTATTCCGGGAAAATTCAGAAAATTTCATCGAAGTCGAGATGATTAATTTTTTTTTTGTATGTTCCCTCTAAAGTTCACATACAGTCGAACGTTTTAGTAAAACAGAATAACATTTTGTTAATGTTTATCTGAAATATGCGCAATAGTTTATGTTCCAATTTTCATTGAGCCACACCTTACATTGAAGTTGCGCCAAGGGTCAGAATTTATTGGGGTCTATATTAAGTAGAATCAATATGCAAAAAAGAAGTTCTAAAGGTATTGAGGCCGTTTGATTTAGAGAGCCACTTCAATCGTTTCGACAATTTGCAACTCTTAAATAAGAGAAAATCATCTCACTTCACTCTCCTCGCAGAATACGCTGTACTATTTATTCTGATTCAATGTTATTTTAGCATCATTGTTTGTCAATTAAAAATAACTTATGGGATTTTTTTTAAATGAGTTTAGTGCATTTTAAAGTCGATTTTCTCGGAGTTTAATCATTTGAAAACAGCCAGTGTATTAACCATGGTATCCTACGAATCTTTAATCAATCTTAAATTGTCTGGTGTATATGCTTATTAAATTTGTGTTCATGGGATATGTTTATAGATGCGGAAATTAGATATGAAGGGGAAGATTCATTTGTTCTTATTCTTTTACTTGGCTTTAAAGACCCCACAGGGCATTTAGTATAGCAAAAGATTGCCTAGAGATGACAGATTTCGAATTTTTAAGACTTTTAATATATTTAAATAAGTACCTCTAGACTGTTCCGAAAAAGAACGATACACTTTCTTTCTCAAATAAAAGAGACCTACTGTGAACTTTGATTATTTTATTCTCTAACATAGTAAAAACAATATTTTCTTAAGATCTTCATTTCAATTTGTTTGATTTTTCGTAGGGTAGGTTGGTTCTCTAACTTTTACCTGAACACTACTCATAAGCTTCTGCACAGAGCTTTCTCCTACCATTTCACCACTTTTGGCCAATCACTCTTGAATTTTTCAACACTATTCACCGGTTTTATGTATTTTCTCAGCTTCGCCTTCGCCAAAACCCAGAAAGTTTCCGTTGGGCTAATCTCTGGGCAGTTTGGTGGATGCATCTCCTTTGGTACATATTTAAAGTAATGGCAGGAAGCAAGATCAGGCCAAAAGATTGTAGAATTGTTATGCTGTTCGATCAAGGGCAGCAACCTTTTTGCCAACACACCTTCACGTAGATTTGACCATTCATTGTGTCTGTCGTAATGAATGGACGAGATATTCTTCCACATCCGCATATGGTTTGCCACATCATACCTTCTCGCCGAATTTTTCAGTGTAAATGGCTTTCACTGATCCAGGAACATCCTTTCCTTCGGTGAGGTTAAAACTGTGGTCCCGGCAGAGTTTTATAACCGATTTTTAGGTAGGTTTCATAGTCCATGAAAACTCAACCTGATTTTTGGGTCAGCAGTTTGTCGTACAGCCGTCGGTTCCACAGATTCAGCCTGCTTGGTGCATCGTTTTCACTGCTTCTGCTTCCGACAAGTCTGCAGGCCCATTCTCTCCTTGTCACGCATAACTTTAGTCGCCGAAGTACTTAACCTTTTCACCACATCTCGGACTGACGTT
>JASCZW010011013.1:0-33759 GCA_034211315.2 Aedes japonicus | reverse complement strand
ATTTTCCAACAGACGATATATATAACTTAAAAGACAAAAACATTGACGTATAAATCTTGCCGATGTCTCCATACCGTTAGCGAGTAGTTAAAAATTTCCAAATAAAATTACGCCCTTTTTCAAATGCGTTCTACTACAATTAAGAAAAAATAACCTATCTCCAGTTTTCAGACATAATATGCAATAATAAAAATCCTTTCAAATGTAACAGAAATATTTTTTTGGTATACCCAACTAGAAAAACAAGCATTTGAAAAAGGCTCATTTTGTTTAAAAAACCATATCAACTTCTGCTTGACATACGATAGATACAATTTCAGCATACCAAAAGTTGTAACTTTTATTGTTCAAGAATCAATGGGAACCCAATGTTGCTGAAAAATTTGACAAACAAAAAATTACAGCAGAATAATTGAGTTTTATAGGGACACACTTGGTTACTTAGGAAAAACATCTCTTATTCGGTCACATCAAAAGGTACAGAAAACAAATATCATCAAAGCTGCTTGAAATTACTTATTCTACAATTTTTCAGAATATCGTATGCGTTTATTTCTGCAAATAAAAAAGTTAAATTTTCGATTTCTCAAAAAATAATTACCACTCTAGTTTCCATTCACTCCAAAAGAAGTGCCTTCCCAACCATAAGGGTATAACATAACAATAAAAAAATTATAACAAACCTAGTTATGAATAACTGACTATGATATAAATTTGTTAAAGATGTTTTTATACGGATAGTTGTATAACACACTTATAACAATTTAAGATTTAATGCCCTATGAGGCACAATCTGCGTAAACAAATAAATTAATTCTAACATAAGCTGATATGATTTTGCAACATAATAAAAAATTCGATACAAAGTTTATTTTGTTTTTGTTATATCTATATCATAGTTTGATTGAAATTTGTTTCCCATTGAGGACTTTTTGTTACAATTTCTGTTATTTTAACTATATCCGCGATCTAAATTCTAACAACCTCTGTTTTAAAAACAGCGTAACTGAATAACAAAACTTGAAATAATTTTGTTGTTTCCTTTTGGTCGGGTTGTTTTTAGAAACTACTTTTTGGGAGACAATTATGCTCCAAAACTTCAAACTTTAGCTGAAAATGCATCTTCCAACTTAATTCGCATTCTGGACCACGAAGTAATTTAAAATGATTATGCATGTGAATTGATCAACTCTATTTTGACTTATTTTATGCGGTTCCATAGTAAAAGTGGAACTTATCGCCCATGTAAAAAAAATTCTTTGTGTGTATTGAAAAATATATATTAGCCATTGATTTTTCAATCCGTTTACACCTATAAATCATTATTTTGATTTTTTTTACAGTGGGAACCTTAATAAGGATCTAAACAATCATACAACACTTAATGTCCCATTTTGATTAAAATGGTATAGTAGCCGTTTCTTGAGTTATGGGATTTTTTTTTGTTTTCGTACCATGCACGAATGAACTGTCAGTGTCAACAAATGCTTCGTGCTTTTGACATTTGCGCGAGTGCCATTAATTGCGAAGGTAGCTTCACAAATAGTACAAACTAGGTTCGTTGCAGAAAACAATGAATAGGATATGTTAGTTGTATACCATTGATTTCGTATTTTAAAATTAAAATAATTTTCAGTGTATAGTTTCCAACACACTCAGCCCTGAATCGCTGCAATTGCTGAAAACGAACGAAAACGTGCTCAAGCGCGGAACCACAGAACTCTACACTCTAACACTTTACAACATTTTTTGCATTTCCGGATCAACCGAATGGAGATCATATATAGTAGATACAAATGATTGTAGTATTTTTCATTTACATAAATATATACACTATAATATGAATAATTCATGGGAATAGGAGGTGTTACGACGAGTAACCGTTTGCCGGTGATATGCCCAGTTACCACAGGGTATATACGGTGGCCGTTAGTGGGTTGCGAAAGTCAGGGAATCAAAACAAACCAATCATAATTGATTAGACATTGTGAAGCGAATGTAAAGCCGGCTGGAAATAATTGTTGGAAACTACAAGTTATTCGAAATCAGGAGAGAATTTTCTCGTACGTTAATTGTACGTAGACTGCTTTTGCGTAGGAGAATAAAATAATATAGATTTGTTTATATATCAGGTAACAACTACTTAGCCGATCCACCGGCAGTACAGGAATTCTTTTAGCAAGAAGCTAAAAATTGTGAGTAGATTTGTAAATAACATTCATCGTTAAACTGAAATATAATTAATTTACAGCTAAAGCTGATCCCTACAAACTGCGAGTTTTAGTACGGGACTACTAAGAAACGCTTCTACAGGAGGGACCATCAGGGCACCCGATTGAAGCACACTAACAGTTTGTGAATAGAGGGCGGGCTCTTCTCCCCGCCCATTGGGCCATCCTCATGTTAGATGGCTTGCTCTTTTGATCAATTGTTCAATCTTGTTGATGAAAGGAGATTCTTTATATCCTTGTGGAAACGTAATTGTGATGTGGCCTATCGATCCACTCAACCTGTTTTTGGCCCTTCATACAATGACATGACAAGGATATTCAGTGGTGATTAAAGCTTGATCAAGTCTTACAGAGAGGAGAGCCCATTGCTGTCGGACTTAGTTTCCGTGCTACAAAGGGTGATAGTACATATCATGCATCATCATACATAATTTCCAATACACCCGCTCCATTTGACTCGATTTTTGAATCATTTGCGTCTCCTTTTCGTCCACAATGGGGTCACCCAAATTTGATAAAATTAGATGGGATTGACGAGTCATCGCATACAATAGAATTGAAAGGACAACTTCCGCATCCACAGAGTTCTTTATCGAACTCCTAGAAACTTGAAGTTAAAAATAAGCTTTACGGAACTTCCTTAGGCTTCCAAAGGATGAAATTGAAAATCAATTGAATATAATGTCTTTGATGTGCACTGTTAGACAAAGTTTCGGGAGTTTATCAAGTGCAACACTTCCATCATTCGTAATTTTCTGAAAAGGCGTTCTAAAACGCATCTAAGGACATAATTTCAGAGCCTACAAAATAATCGCTGCAGATTCTAGGATAATTCAAAGAATAACAATCCACATTCTTCAGAACCCTAAATCGCGTGTCTTCGAACACATTCGTCTCAAATGATCCAAATGAACGACCCCCTGTTCTAAACAGTCCAAACATGCCACTCAAGCAGGCCTGTCTGTCTAAACAGAGAAAAGTGCCGTCCATCAGTCGTATCGCTCTTGACACCGCAGAAAAAAAAAGATGCCACAAAACACAAATAAACTCCCCCCGAAAACAACCACATCAACCGCAAGGGCTGTCCTCCAACAACACCAGCTTCGAACAAACAACAAATCAGATCTAAAACAAACAATTTCCCGTAATGCTATTTCCGTGACTTTGAAATACAATTTGTTTCCAATCGCCTCCCCTCCCCTTCCACGAGATCATCTACATTTCAAAAACGTTCTCCCACTGGAGCTGACCATCCTCAATATGTAGGATAGATTGTGTTGGTGTGTGAGAGCGAGCGATAGAGAGAGAGAGAGAGAGACATGTCACACCCACCCACGCCGTCCAGCCAGGAACGTTCAGTGATTTTGACCGGTTAAACTGTCCGTAAATAAGCTGCCAGTCTCATTTGGAAAATGGCACAACTCACTGCACAGCGGCACAGTGCTTTGGAGTCGCCCGAAATACAACACACTCCAGCAGTGACGGACGACGGCGGCGGCGGCGACAAAGCCCTCGAGAGCGGGCCTGTGCCATTCCACACTAGCAGCGGCACACATTCAGACGGAGCAGCATCCAGAAGAGGACGCCAAACGGTAGCAGACCTTATAAATTATGAACGTTTCAATTCGCTGTTCAATCCAATTGCCTCCTGCTTGGTGCCCAAGAGAAGAGCTTATGTCTGAGTTCTGTATCCGAGCCAATAGTCTGCTCCAAAGGGGTATGCCATGTTTTTCCCCATGGCGGAGTCTGGCCGAAGCCTAGGCTATTTTGGCGACGACGACGACGACGACGAGGCCAACTTTCTCGCTCTGCTCTGGTCTGTTTTCGGTCCGGAGGAAAAATTCATAAAACCATTAAAATTCCATAATCAATTCAATCACATTTGTGTGGCAGGTTGTGTGTGTGTGTTTGTGTCGATGATGCGGAACCGGAAAATGGTGTGTCGGAGTGGGCCAGTATTAGCTTAGGCATTAGAAGGCGGCCTCAGCAAATTGGACAGTTGATATTTTCACTCGATTTCGTCCGGGTTTAATGAACATCTGCCAGTCGGGAGGCCGGCCGGGAATTCGGCGATGTTTGTTGCAACCAGGCGAATTGTTGGGACCAAGAGATGATGCCGACTGGTGTTAGGAATGCGTTTCATCGGTAGCTTAAATCTAATGAGGCGTGGATTTGCGGCTTTGCTGAAGGTGTTGCGGCTTTGCGGGGTTGAAGATATGGAAACTAAGCAGATGATCCATCGGCAATCTTGGACTTATGGTGGAATTGGATGATGGTTGCCTTTCGGATACCAAGAATTATCAGTTCTGATTGTCTTTTTAAAGAGGGCGGATAGTACCCGAATAAACAAAATGAATAAGGATTTTACTTGCCATTTAAGTTCTCGAGATGATGGTGTTGAAGGGAAAATGGGTTTTACCTGAAACGAAAAAAAGGACATGCACATAAGTACATTTAGCTGGAGTTCATGTGGTACAGTTGATCATTTACATGTTTTGATCTACAAACTAATAAAATATCGGGCTATCCTTGATGCATTGCCCCACACAAAATATATCCCACACAAAGTAAAATGTCATAATCATTCATGTTCTGCCAAAATACGGACAACTGGACGTTGCGAGACCAGACATCGTGCCATCCGTTGGCGTAACCATGGAAACAAACAAAACATAGGAGCATCGCAGCAAACAGGTTAAGAAGAAAATGTTAAAATTTGTGACAGACGTTGGAGGAGTCCTGATCAATTAGACAGAACCAGAGATCGAAATTATCGCTCAGCTGGGTGAAAACCATGCTCTCTCTCAAACAGGTTTTCGATGAGTAGCGAACCGTTCACATTTTCATCTCTCCTTTTTCGCCGATAATTCATTATCCTCTCGCTTGCATATGTGAAAATATCTCACTCCACAATTCAACGAACATTTGTTCTCATGTCACATTTTTCACTGAAAACATGCTAAGATCGCAAACGAGGAGCAAAACCCGAAAATAAGGCCAAGTTGGTGCACACTGGTACCGCCATGGACCATCATTATAGAATTATAATGTCAGAATAAAACAAGCATAAAGACGGGTGCATTTTCAGATGTCAAAAAGTAAGTGAAAAATAATTATCGGCATCTATGATTCACCGAAAAAGAAACGATTTATCAGCTACTCATGCTCTCCGAAAATTCTAAATCGCCGTTGCTTTTCTCGCGAAAACTGCTGTGAGCGTATAATAGTCTCTCGCTTCTCACATTCTCATTTGCTTCTCCAAGCGGGTGAAAAAGGACGTTTTTCTTCTCAAGTAGGCGAAAATTTCGATCTCTGGACAGAACTGTAGCAAAAGAGAATCAAAACTAAAATAAAGTTGTGTAAAATGGCTTCCTATTGCAAAATTAGTGGAAAAATCAGCGGTTGTGCTCATCACACTGTTCAGCGCTCTGGGAAAATGTTTTTTTTAGTTTTAATAATTTTATTTGGCAAATCATATTTGTTTTTGTGTTTCATATGATATTTTGCTCTCGTTTAATCAACATATTTAATCATAGTCAAGACACCTTATTTTTCTCGAACATGAACCATTAGCTTCTGCACAGCGGTACTTCCCACCATTTTGACCACTTTTGGCCAATCTTATTTAAATTTTTGGATGTCGTCCGCTAGTTTTATGAATTTTCAAAGCTTTGCTTTGGTTATTGCCCATAAAGTCTCGATTGGCCTTGTCTCCAGGCAGTTCGGCGGACTCATGTCTTTCGGCATGAAACATACATTTTAACTTTTGTACCATTCTAAAGTGTCCTTCGCGTAATGACATGACGCCAAATCAGGCCTAAACACTACTTGACCTTCGTGCTGCCTGATCGTTGGCAATAATCGCTTCCGGAGACATTCCTTAACGTATTTCTAAGTGTTCATCGTCTCCGTTGTGATGTACGGACTAGATGTTTTACCACACTAGCAAATTGCCTGCCAAATCATAACCTTCTTACCTAATTTGTTTGCCTTCTTCTTTTCGGGATATCTTTGTCTTCGCTTACAGTATGGAATTGTGGTCCGGAAGCGTTTTGTATTCTAGTTTTGCATACGTTTCATCGTCCATTAATAAACACTCAGAATTTCTACTCAATAACGAACCGTTCTGGGGTAAGACCGCGTATTTTGATCGGTAACACAAAACTGAACACTTTTTTGATGCTATCGCATTCAGAAATGTGCAAACAAAAGACGCAGCCAAAACATGTTGAAATATTTCAATATATTCAAAGTGACCTTTAAAATAAGGTGTGCTTATACTCTCTGGAACAGTCGTTATGTAAAAAAGTGTAACTACCCCTACCGCCAATTCGCAATTTTCCTGTTATTCAGTTGAAAAGTTAGTTGTTTATCACATTATCCACTTTGTAATTAAACAATAATAAAGTTTGTTTCGATCAAAATTAGGTCAAACAGGAATGTGTGTGAGTCCGTCAAAATCTTTTTATTAATAAATCAAATTCTTTTTTTTTTTTTTCTAGTTCAGTTGTAACAGAATCCAGAAGAAATATTCAGCTAAGCTTCCTTTTACCAAATGCGTCTTGCGCTTTAACACCTTGCATAAGATTTTAGTACAGTCTCTTGTCCACTTTATTCGCCGAAGAACGCCGGTTTGCCTTGAGCTGATTCTCGCTCACAACAGCATCTTGAGTCTTCTTAAGGTTCCGTTTGACGATGGCCCAATATTGTTCGATTGTTCTTGTCCTTGGGAAACACTTGAACATTGTTGGCAG
Organism: Aedes japonicus; assembly: GCA_034211315.2. Taxonomy (NCBI): domain Eukaryota; kingdom Metazoa; phylum Arthropoda; class Insecta; order Diptera; family Culicidae; genus Aedes; species Aedes japonicus. Next base: position 26,774 of record JASCZW010011013.1, on the reverse strand, counting down.
CATACCACTCCATGGCCTTTTTTCCGTAATGACAAGATGCCAAATCCGGCCAAAATAGCACGGAACAATTGTGCCGCTTCAGGAAAGGCTGGAGACGTTTTTGTAGGCACTCGCTCAGATAAATTTCCTGGTTGACGGTTCCAGTCGCAATGTAAACGTTGCTCTTCAAGCCACGAGGTACACATGGCCTGCCACACCAGGTATTTCTTCGCGATCTTTGACAGTTTAATATGCTTGAAATGTCTGCCACCTTCTTCTTGCCGTACACAATTGCCCCAGGAAGCTGTTTAAAGTCTGCCTTGACGTAAGTTTCATCGTCCTGTACCACGCAATCAAACTTCGACAGTATTCGACAGTCTTTTGGCCGACGTGTTTTGTTTATCGCCGCGATTTGGAGTCACCACTTTCTTGTAAGTCGACATACCAGCTCGTTTTTAAGCGCTATCCACGGTTGAAGGCGCCACTCCCAGCTTCATTTGCGACATCTCGGACGGATAGGTTGGGGTTCCGCTCGAAACAGCAGGCAACTCTTTTTGCCGTCGCTGTGGCCTCCGGCTTTCGATTTCCGACCGATCCAGCTTTCTTAGCTTTCAACAAACGTTCACCGAACACTTTTTATACGTTGGTTACAGTTGATTTAGCCACATGCAACAGTTACGCCAACTTGTCGTGAGAGTAGTTTAGATTTTCACCATGCACGTGCAAAATTTTGATGCGTTGCTTTTCTTCCTTCGACGACATTTTGATAATTGAAGTGTAATCTCAAAATCAAAATAGAGGCATCACGTCTACACACACACACATCTTCAAAATAAGGGCTGTGCAAAACTTTTTAATGCACGATGAAAGGAAGTGCGTCAAGTTTAAGTCGACCAAATTTTGATCGAAACACCTTTTATAACATTGTTCAATATTTTGTGTGACCACCCTTGGCTTCAAAAATAGGTTGACATCTTCGCGGCATTGGTTCAACAAGCTTAGTAGTCGTTTCGGGTGTGATTTTGTTGAGTGCTTGTTAGATGTTGTTCTTGAACCCTAATTTTCAAAATGACCACATATGTCCTTTTAGTTAAAGGTCAGGTGGCTGTGCTGGCCACTCCAGAGCGTCGAATTTTCCTTCGATGAACCATTGCTATACCCATTTGGCGTATTCTTTGGGTCGTCATCTTGCTGGCATGCTGGAAGTTTTCGCTTGAATATGTCCAGAAAAAACTGACTTGACCCTACCTCATGGAGCAATGCAAAATCTGGCTTAGTATTTGACAATTAATGATGTTGCAAGAATTCACCTCCCCCATGTTTGACGGTCGGCCTTGAACACTTCTTTTCAAGCTTTCACCGGTCTACCCGGATAAAATAACCATACAATTACAATACAATAATATTAAATAACACTAAAATCTATTTCCGACCATGAATTTTATTGTTCGTGAATCGGATAAATGAAAAATACATATTGTCATTACAATAGATCTACAATTCAATCCATATGCTATGATTTTCAACAATTGTGAAACAATACAATTAATAGTATTTGACTCAAATTTGTTCGGAAAATAATGATTTTTTCTATGGTTAAGATACATAACAACCCCCCTTTTCTATTGTTGATGTCTCAGTTTACATTAGATTCTACTGTGGTTACAATAACTCCTATTGTCATCCTATCGTTGTGAACAATACTTTTAATTGTATACATACTATAGGTTCTATTGTATGGTTACAATATATTCAATTGTAACTCTATGAGAATTTTTTATTCGGGTACCGCCATTTTCTTACTAAACCATCAAACCCAAACAGCATTATTCTTATCTTATCTGACCATGTGCTCTTCTTCCAGTAATCAATTTTCCATGAAATGTACTCTTGTGCCCCTCCTCTTAAGCCGTTTTTTAATGTTTTTCGCGGATAACCATTGGTTCTTTAGTGCCACTCTGCCCTTAAGACCATGTTCATGAAGCCGATTTTGCACTGTTTGAGGTGTCATATGAATTGAAAACTCATTTTCGATTTGTTTTGCAACTTTGGGAGCTGATAAGCCTCGGTTTTGCTTAACTTTGTTTACGATAGCCCTGTCAATCCGAGGACTTGTCTTTGATGAACGCCCTCATCGTACCGCTGGTTAGATGGTACCGCATTTTTTGAACCTTTGAACTTTTATAGCAACCGTATCTTTACGAACTAGTACAATATCAGCAAGTGTACCATAGCTTTTACCAGTTTTATGGTGTTCTATTATAAATTTTCGGACACTTAACGAGAGTTGTGGGTTTTCGGGCATTTTAAAGAGATATAACTTAGACTTTGGTATTCAAATGCACCTAACGACGGAATGTGCGTTGTTTGACATGTTTACATTCGATATAGTGACAAGAACGACGTGATACACTCCTAAATATTATAGACTATAGTCAGCTGGATAAACTTTTCTTGCGTAATTCTTTTCTATCGTTTCATTGATCGCACCATACCTGTCCAAAGGAAGAAAACTGTCACGTAAACTCGATGGTAAAATGAAAAGCACATAAGACTGAATAAATCATGTAAACAAGTCACTTTTCAGCCCCAAACAGGAAAATTGCGGTTTGTTAGTACGTGTTTTGATCTTCAAACTAATAAAACATGCACACTTAGAAATTATGAATTTTACACGAGACGTAATTCATTATTGTAAAAGTCGGGGAACGGAAGAAAAATGTCGTGTAAAATTATGTCTCTTGAAATTGACACACACGCAATTCGCCGAAAGATGTGTTTGTTTGAATTTATTTTTTCATCTCATTCAACTCATTCGTATGTGCTGAAGGACGCTTGCATGTGGCGGTCTTGGATGAATGACAGAAATTTACATGGCATTTTGGTAGTGTGTAGGCTATCCGACACACACTGAGTTGGCTTGCTGTGATTTTTTGTTTGTTTACCGCGCACGGTAAAGAAGTACCGCGGCGTTGTAGTAAAGTTGTTTGCGACCCAGCGACATATTCCGGCGGTTGAAATCCCACGGGTTGAGGCGGAATTTCATCTATACTACCATCCGTTTGGCTGAGGACCGTGCGAGATCTGGGCGACCGCGTTCGGCGAGGACGTCAGCAGCCATCAAGGTGGTGAGGGAGCGGGTTCGTCGGTAAAAGAATCACTCTATCCGGAAGACCGCTGCTGACCTGGATGTGCAAGCTGTACAAAAAATGCATTGTTCACGGGGTTACGGAGGCTACAACGAGGAAGAGGCTGGACAGAGCCATGCTGATACTTTTGCGGCACGCAGGTCAGTAGTTCGTGTTTTCTGTTGAGAAATTCTTTGTCTTGCAACAGCCGCACAATGTCCAAAATGATCGACTGCGGGCACCGAAGTTGGCCAGCATCCGCCAGTCCCACATAAACCTCCTAAAGTTCCAACACGTCGCGTCAACAATGGTTTGGGGCCGTGAGAAGCTCCCACTAGTGTTTATCGTGGAGAACATGAAAATCAACGCCCTGTACTATAAGACCGAGATTCTGGAGAAGGTTACGATCTCGGCACCTCAAGACCTCTACGGGAAGGACCATTATGTCTTTCAACAGGACGACCACACGGCGAATATCGTCCAAGCGTGGTGTTGGGAGAATTTGACTGATTTTCTCGATAAGACTATGTGGCCTGCCAGCTCCCCGGACCTAGATCTCCCTGTATAGTCAGTCGTACATGCTGGCCAAGCAAAGCAGACATCAAGTGAGCACTATGAACCAATTTAAGAAGTTCATTACCTTTATCTGGAACGAGATGCCGATGGACCAGGTGCGTGTCGCGTGTGATTCTCATAGCACATTGTGTTGCTTCCAGTCGTAAAGGTTCTCAATAAACATTACTCCGATAAAAATTGACTCAGAAAAGAGTATCTTGTATATTCATTTTTTTACACATTCTTTAGGAGAATTCGCACTTGTTGAACACCCTGTTTGTCAAAGCTAATATCTAATAAGCCGAAATAGTCCAGTTTTAGGTTCATCGATCTAGTAAGCTTGGAGTTAATAGTATGAACCTGGTTCATGAAAACCTTTTTTTTGCCGACGAAAATTTGTTTAAAATGTGTTAAAAAATGTTTCGTGTTTATGACAATTTTCTGACATCAACTATGTATCATAGGCTTCAGCTTCTGCGCTATTCCAATTCAATAGTAGTTCTAGAAATGGTTAACCATCATCAGATTGATAAAATAATGTCACTTACAAGCAAAACTAGAACTTTTAGGGCTTCCCAAAGCCACACTACGTATTTAACTATATACAGTGAATATTTTCGAATGTAAAAAAAGACATTATGAGATAAACTGGGATGGTCTAGGTCATCCATACTGCCCTTGAGTTCAGAACATAAGATCTACAGTTGTAACAGTCGGTTTGTGGAGTGTGCAAAGGGACAATATGTATTTTATAATTGAGACACCTTGAGACATTCAAGGTCATAAAAAATTGCCATAAGTTGAAAACATATGATTAACAGTTGTAACAGCTGTTTTTTTAGCTATATAAGATGATCATATGTATTCAAACATGTTCAATAAATATTCTGAAGGGTCAACAGTCTTTTTTTTATAAAGGGTTTTACAGCCTTTATGATTCTCTAGGTAATCGTAACTGTCAAGTTTAGAACTTGAAATCTACGATAATAAAAGTTGCTTTTTGGCCTTTTAAAGTTACGTTACGTACTCAAGCATATTCAATGAATATTTTTAAACGTAGAAATACACAAAAAGATCATCATTTAATGGTCTAGGTCATCCAAACTGTCCTAGCGTTCAAAATTTTAGATTCACAGTTGTAATAGTAATTTTTAGTTAACATAAAGCTTCAATTAATATTCAAACAAATGAATGATCTTCGGATGTTCAAAGTTATCCAAACCATGCTGGAACTCCACGCTTGAATACAGCTGTTACTGCAGCTTTCTGGAGTAAACAAAGTAGCAATATGTAGTTAACCAAATAAATTCAGTCTTCTGGAAGGTGATCCAGTTCCGGACTAAATGAATCTTGAGTGTACGATAAACATGAAGATTGAGCCGTCTATCGAATAATAATAAAGTAAAAATAAATTAATTCCATTACATCACTGAGGACCAGTACCAGTGATAACAGAGCAATAAGCATGAAAAATCACGACGAATGTGCCGTTCAACTAATGGTATTGGAAAAAACATTGATTTTTCATGATGAAGTTTGCATAAGCAGATAATTTCTCATCTCCATGCGAAGGCGCTAGGAGCGGACAGTAATTTTATTGCTAGAACAGGATAGACATGAAGAGAAAGTGTATTGATAGTTCCGTATTTGGCAACGGCAGGCTCTGAAATTGAAAGATACAAGATTGAAAACGAGCGGAGGGCATTTGCACGGTAGTATACGATCAGGTACATAACCCTTTGTCATACTACCCCATGCAGGGTAGGCAAGAGGGGAAATCCCCTTGACTGACAAAAGGCTATGCACCGATCGGGCTCTTATACTACCTATTGCTTTTTTCTAGTTCTAGCGATTTGACTCCTGCTGTTGGGTTTATTTTTAGCATGCATCGCATGATTTTTCAATGGGATGAACGTACCGGTGGGCACTGAGGACCATGTTGGTCAATTAATTGTTTCCATGCTGAAATAATCTTCGAATCACGAAGCCGTCAATCGCACGGTTTTGGTGTCAACAATAAATTGTCCCTGAATATATATTTATCCGGAGGTCATTCCGATTGTCCTAGAGGACCAAGGTGGTTTCAGTGATAACATAGTAATGAGCATGAAAAAAACGAAAGTTGAGCCGTTTAACATTTGTTTGTGGATTCTTCCGATAAACATTCAGGGGGCATCCGATGACCAGGGTGGTCAATGGTTTATTTTCGACATGAAATAATGATGTGTATGAAAAACCGTGAAGATTAAGCCGTCGAAACCACAATTTTGGTGGAAAACTTGAATAGTACCCATTGCGGATTCTTCCGGAGGGCATTTCAAGGGCATGCGATGACCAGGGCAGTCAATGGTTTATTTACGACCAAACATAATCTTGAGCACGACAAATCACGAAGACTGATGCGTCGAAAGCATGGCTTTGGTGCAAAAACTAAATAGTCGATATTACGAGTTTTTCCGGGGGCCATTTCGGTGGCCATTGAAGACCAAGATGATTAATTTCCGGTGATCAATAATTAATTTCCGAGTTAAAAGAACCACCTGCATAAAAATCCAGGAATAATGAGCTTTCGATTACTTTGTTTTGGTAAAAAGAATGAAGTGAGTTCATCACCGTTACCAAATTGACCTACTTTGGGTACCCTGCAATCGGTGCCATGAGTACCAGACTTGACCAGTGGTCATTGGAAACGAGTGCTGGTGGTGTTTTGTATACTTCAGAGAAGGTCGATGTAACATTCGCTGCACAAGAACAGCATCGGTGTCAATTGAATGCTTAAATGTGCTAAAAAAAATACTTTTCTGATATCCCGGATTGCCCGGCAATGCTTGTAAATGTGACATTATCATCTGTATTATTAGGCTACGTAAATACCTTTTCAACGGTACGTAGAAGGTCCCAATTATTTGACTGGTTAGAGAAATACAGTTCGTCAAAGTTAAGGTCTCCAGAAGGACTTTTGGGCACAATGGTCAGAATGACCAAATTCCCTTGCGCTGAACAGGCTGCTGAACTGGCGTGTAATGGTGACAACCCAAACTCGTACCGATTTTCATCAACTTTTCGTTGCAAACAATCTTCAATGTTGTTCATTTGTTTCGGTGTGGCTTCACATACGTAGCACCTAAAAGGTTGTGGTTTATATGATTTAGTTAAGTTGAAACTAACTTAAGTTACCTGGATGAAGATGTTTCCGTCAATGCACTACAAACTTTCCCATCTACCATGGTGAGCTGAAGTTTGTGTTTAACCTGGCAGGTGGAATCATGACCAATTACAGTGGCTTGCAGCTGGTCAATTTTCTTCTTAAAGTATTTTCCCTCTGTAACAGACAGCTGACTTGATTCCTTGCAGAATTGAAACCGGATAGGTCGACAATATTCTAGTCGATGAAGGACGTGGGTTTTTCCAAAGAACCATATCACTGTCTAGAGATGATTTCATCATCAAGTGGAGAGGAACGTAAGCCGTAACGAAAAGGTTTCCATCATCCGTGGTTGGATCTTCGAAGGACTGCTTATACTCGCTATGTCCTGAGCTGCCGTGAAACCCCCATTTCGCTAACAAAATTATGTCCGCTTGAGGATTATTGCGCATTTTGTCGAAAATATTTGGCTGCGACTGAACTATTCTCTCAGCAGTGTGGTCCAGCAAACTTTGTAACTCAATTTCGGCTGATGTTTCAGTAATGATCTCGTCTTTGGGATAGCATTTTTGTTTGGCCTTCAGAACAACCTAAGAAATATAATTATTTATAAAAAAAAAACAAGTTTACTGTTTGAAGAATTTAAATGAATACCTGATATGAAGGAAAAACGATAGAAGCTGTTTTACCGTTAACGAAGCTCCTGATCAAAAGATACTGATGCTTTGTTAGCTTTGCCTCAACAATCAATGACAATATTTCATCAGCATCAACTTCGATATTTTTCGTCAACCGTAACATGACGCAAAGTATTTAACGCGGATTCGTCACACTTTCGAAGATGGGCTAATTTCCGTCGCTTGGAGCGCTTACTACATTCTTCAAAGTTCTTCTTAGGGCGACCACGTGGAAGAGATGGTTGATTTTTGTTGTTCGGTGTGTGGAAATGAACATCCTCTGTTGCATTAAGCCAGTCACGGTACCGATTTATCAATTTCGGTTTATTTCTTTGTCTTCACATTGCAGAAAGTTTCTTACACACGTAAAAAACTCGTGTTTTGAACTCACCAAGCTGCAGCTTCTCCTTGTTGGAAAACGTTTGAAGAATTACATTTAGAACTTTTCTGGATTTTTCAGAATCTATGCCATCTTCAGAAACCCAAATTTCAAAAAGATGCATTCGAAAGATGGACTGCATTTGCCAATATCCTGAATCAAAAGCATATTTTTAAAATTTAACTGCTATTGTTATGAGTTATTTTTAAAAGATTTGTGCATACCGTTTGTGATTTGCTGATTATCTCTTGGTAAATAGTATATATTTTATAATTTAACTAAATTTGAAGGTATTTTGTCAAACACCAAAACATATAATAATGTCAAACTGTAATCCATGGATTACTTCGATTGCTAGGAAAAAAATCAGAATTTCATCGATTAAAGCTGCTTTTATGCAAAATTCAAAAAAGGCTCGCTAACTCACGTCAACTTTCGTGAAATCAAGCTGAATTATGTATTAGGTCCTAGGGTAACATTAGAAGACTCGTCGACTTTCTCTTTGCTTTTCTACGGCTATGTTCAAGTACTTTCAACATACAGTATAGCAATATAAAGCGTAATTAATGATCCAATACGTCAAACACATCAGCACATCATTGAATAGACTCACTATTAACGAAAGAGAAAGTCGACGAAGAAAAAGAAAGTCTCTGTTACTTAGGACCTTTTTAATTGTTCAGCTTGAAATAGTAAAAGGAATAAATGGACGAGTGCATTTTGCATTCTGAAATGATGCCTTGACAAAAACTGCTCGAAAATACATCAATCCGAGTTGAGCCTTACACAATCTATTAAATATAAGACACTTAAACGATCCACATCAAACCAAGGCGCAGCTGGATCTTACTACAAGTTAAAGGCAATACATTTTGGCAAGTTTTTATGAAGGTTTGGTGAGGGGGATCGAGGGAGGAAGTTGTTTTTACGTATGCTGAATAATTCCAATTATTCTCTTTTATATTGTCATAAGACACTATTTTGAGTGCATTTCTACTGAACAAAATTTTTAATATCAACACTGTAGTTGGCATAAAATTTCAATTAGATAATTAGATAACAATAGATCGCTAGAATAACTATACAAGCCACAGTGGTACATGAGCGTCTTCCAACCGGACATTTTTGCCTGTTGAAGTGGCGGACATAGTCCGTGCTTCGACCTACCCCTGCAGTGGGATGTTAGGCAAAAATGTCGTTGGTCTGAGTACCACTGTACACATGCCCTTTTCGCTCAATTTTCATAAAACATCTGTTAAATTTCCAAGCCTGCCGCACACTAGCGGAACTATCAAAACTTTCTTCATATCTTTAATTCTAGCCAAAAACATTGTTGTTCACTCTCGGTGCCTCATGGTGATGAGTGAACATCTTCTTCTAAATCATAATCGTTACTCCTCGCACGGAGAATATATAACATAACAATTAATGTATAAAATATAAGTTTAAACATAAGTTTGAACAGAAAGTGATGCTGTACATTGCCATTTCCGAGAAAGGCATTTCTAAGCCATGGTTCAAGCCCTCTGGTTTGGCAATCAATCAAGATGTGTACCAGAACGAATGTTTGAAGAAAATTTTGATCCCGTTTCTACAAAAACAACATGCTGATGGACAATACGTGTTTTGGCCGGATAAAGCGTCATCGCATTACGCCATAAAAACACAATCGTTCCTGAATACCCATTCGATCCCATTTGTACCCAAAAACCACAACCCGACAAATCTGCCTCAGTGTCGCCCAATCGAAGATTTCTTCGGGGTTTTGAGTTCCTTGGTGTACAAAAATAACTGGAGAGCCACGAATTGCAAACAGTTGATTGGTAGAATCAAGAGATGCATTCGCAAAGTTGACATGGAGGCCGTACAATGCTCCTGTTCCGACATCAAACGGAAGCTTCGCTGAACATCCGATTATGAACCGTTTTCAAATGTTCACTAATTTTTTTTCAACAATGGACAATGTATCTTTTATTTGAATAAATCAGATCTTCTTCAACTATGTTTGTCTTTTTTTGACAGCTTGAGAAAGAAATTCCAAAATTTTAGTTGCCACCCGTTACATATGACATTGTTATAAACTGTATTAACTGTATTTCAAAGAAATGTGCATTGGAAAATCAAAATGGCTTACATTTAGTAGAGTTGTCCTATGTCATTATTTCGAGTAACCCAATGGGGCTGTCCCCTGTGGTTTTATTTTACCTATTTTAACTTCTTACGGTACAGGTTCAAGAATGACTGACAAATCAATGTATCAAAGTCACACATTATACCATGAATGAATTGTTACCAACTGGGCGGGTAACCAATTAGAATGTTTTACTGAATTCAACGATTCGAAATTAACAAATATATTAAGTAGAAGACATCGAAGCTCAATCTTACACCGACGCCATGCAACTTGAATTCTTGTTCTTGTAACTTTTGATTGGCTCTTAATAGCCCTCGCACAAGCAATATTGTTTACATCCGGATCGATCTCTCTGCCATAAATATGTATATTATGGTACTATCATTATCAAATAAAATTATTTTTTCCTCAAACGTGAACTCCACCAGAAGATTCCCAGTCAACGAAAACCAAGCCAAAACAGATGGAGCGATACCAAATCAATATTTATTTTCAATTTACTCAGCAGCATTCGAACGAATACAGTTCCAACCAATGCACGGTGGGCAAAAACGAGCCAAAAAACGGATCTTTTATGGCCGCTAGTTTCAGTCCCTTAGGATGAGCATTTCTAGTGTAAAAAACCACGAGAAATCGATTGCAGATGGTTTCAGCCACCGCATGACACGGGAAGTAGTGTATTTTGCCCGATTCTCCCCATGATTATACCTCAAACTCAGATGTCATTTAGTTTTATACATTGATGTCACCAAAATAACCCTCATTTGCACTGTACATATGTGAAATTATCCGCAGAATTGAATGAAGATGATACTGCTTTGATTTGACCTTTGGAAGTGGTCAATTTTACCCAAATTTCCCTCATACTTGAGAAAACTTATATAACATTCGGTTTTGAGAATTGGACCCATCACTATTATCCCTATTTGCACTGTACTTATGCAAAACTGTCCGCAGAGTCTAATAAAGAGAATACTGCTTTGGTTTGACCTTTCCATTATACCTGAATTCCCTATACTTGCGAAAATATATATAACATAGGGTTGAGAGAGTTGGACCCATTACTATTATCCTCATTTGCACTGTACTTATGAGAAATTATCCGCAGAATCGAATGAAGATGATACTGGTTTTGTTTGGCCTTCGGAAATGGTCCATTTTTCCCGAATTCCCCCCATATTTTAGAAAACTTATATAACATACGGTTTTGAGAATTGGACCCATCACTTTTATTCCCATTTGCATTGTACTTATGTTAAATTGACCACAGAATCAAATGAAGATTATACTACTTTTGTTAGATCTTCGGAAGTGGTCCGCTTTACCTGAATTCCTCTCGTACTCTCATACTCTACACTAGCCCAACTTTAAAAAACAGAAACTGAGTATTAGTTCCACGCTAGTTACTCACGACCAGAAATTCAAATTATCGCTCTAGGCTCGTGTAAACCACGTATCGCTAAAACAGCTTTTTGCTGAACAGACCATCAGCAATATTATCAGCTCTCATTGATCGCTGATAATTTATTATCCTCTCCCATCCCTGCAGGAAAATATCGCTCCTTCAAGATCGGTGAGAACACTTTATCATCTCAAACATTTAAAAGTTTCCACAGCTTGTATCACCTGTTCGTGTAACTCATAGCAGAAATTCAAACGGCAACGGCTGTTTTGGTGTTCGTAAAAGGCGCAAAATCGGATTCACGAGGAGAGTGAAAATTCATCATCGCCTGAAAAATAACGCCGAAAAGGAACGAAATCATCGGCTCTCTTTATAGAGTGAAAAGATATTATCATCGTTGCTTTTCTCACGAAAATTATTTTGCTTGATCAAATATCTCTTGCTCTTTGTGCCGATCTGGTCTTTTTCAGCAAGGACGAAAAGGAACATTTTTCTTTTCGGATCGGCGAAAATTTCAACTCCTGTTCACGACTGAATAAAAGCAACTCTCGTTCTGAGTTAGAGCTCACGGCCGTGTGTTTTCTTAATTGTCAAATTCCTGGAGTGAAAAACACAGTCATTCAGAAAGCAAAATGCTGACGAATAAAAATCATTCAGATGCGTATCTGAACTCCAAGAGGGGTAAGGAACGTGTATTTCAAATTATATCTGCAACAATCGATAAAAATGACGAAGAAGTACAGGAAATCGTTAAAACCTGGATGAAACAATTTATGTGCCGTTGGATTCGCTGCCGTAGTCGAACTAGATTCATGGAAAGGGAACAGGAGTGGCTCGATTGCGATTTCACGGTGAGTATATTATTCAACTGGTATTGGAAAGGAGGCAAATTTAGCGCCTCTTTAAGCTCAATTGATAAGGATTGATGGGTCCAATTCTCAAAACCGTATGTTATATAAGTTTTTTCAAGTATGAGGGAAATTCGGGTAAAATGGAACACTTTCAAAGGTCAAATCAAAACAGTATCATCTTTATTCGATTCTGCGGATAATTTCACATGAGTACAGTGCAAATGAGGATAATAGTGATTGGTCCAATTCTCAAAACCCTATGTTATTAAAGTTTTCGAAAGTATGAGGGGAATCCGGGTAAAATGGAGCTCTACCAAAGGTCAAAGCAAAGCAGTATCATCTTCATTCGATTCTGCGGATAATTTCACATGAGTACAGTGCAAATGAGGATAATAGTGATGGGTCCAATTCACAAAACCGTATGTTATATAAGTTTTCGCAAGTATGAGGGGAATTCAGGTAAAATGGAAAGGTCAAACCAAAGCAGTATTCTCTTTATTGGATTCTGCGGACAGTTTTGCATAAGTACAGTGCAAATAGGGATAATAGTGATGGGTCCAATTCTCAAAACCGTATGTTATATAAGTTATATCAAGTATGAGGGAAATTCGGGTAAAATGGACCACTTTCAAAGGTCAAATCAAAGCAGTACCATCTTCATTCGATTCTGCGGATAATTTTACATATGTACAGTGCAAATGAGGGTTATTTTCATGACATCAATGTATAAAACTAAATGACATTTGAGGTTGAGGTATAATCATGGGGAGAATCGGGCAAAATGGACTACTTCCCGTGTCGTGCGGAGACTGAAACCATCTCCAATCGATTTCTGATTTTTTACACTAGAAATGCTCATTCAAAGGGACTGAAACTAGGGGCCATAAAAGATCCGTTTTTTGGCGCGTTTATGCCCACTGTGCAATGCTAGGGAAGCATCCCCCGAGCCGGCATTCAGCTTGGCCATATTATTCAAGTTTTATGTTTGTTGAAATATTTTCACCTCACTTCGCAGCGAGAAAGCAGTTTCCTACGGCATGCCAGTGTTCCTTCCCTGCTGTTTCGTTGTACACTCACAAACACACAAACATAATCCGGAATGTACCACCCCTCGCCATTGCATACCCACTTCATCAAGGTATTTTATTGAAACGGGCAGCTTCTCCCGTTTGTCTTTAAAGTGTAACAAACTTATTTCTCCGCACTCGGCCTGGCAGTGGAATTTACCTCCTCGTCCTGTTCCAGGGCTTGTCGCAACCGAAGTCAAAACACACAGCCCACCTACCTCATTAGATCGAGACAAAGTAGAAAACCACACAGTTCCAGAATTGTGGTAAAAGTGCACGAAAATCAATAAGTTATGCTTTTTTACTGCGACTCGTTCGTCTACCCCTCAGCGCACATTTACCTTAAGTATGTACGAAAAGCCCTCCCAGTCAGCAGGTAGTCGACGGTGAATGCATCGCTCGTAGCGCCATTTCCACCCAAAGAAGATTTGTTTTGCTTACATTTTTATTATGTTTTTGCCGATTTTGTTTTTTATGCCTTCCAACCCCCGGCCGGCAGCAGCAGCGAGGGAACGTACTTATTTCCAGTGCTTTTCCCCTTTATTCCGTCCACGACGACGACGACAACCTCTCTCCCGTCATCGTCCCGGGTTTTATTGCACCTTCATAGGAGGTTCTTTTCGGTTCTTCAAGGGATTTGAGCAGCAATCATGGCAGACGGGGTGGCACGTGCGTCGTATGGCAATAACAAGGCCAAAGTACTTTGTACATTGGTTAAACCCGAGTGTGTAACTCGGAGGCAGTTGAGTGGAAACCAGATAGCGCCGAACCATAAGCAGGGTGGGAAATTGATGCAATATTTGAATTGTGTTAGAGGTGATACAAATTGTTTATTGTATCAACTAGGTAGACTTTCCCGAGCCGTTCTGAGCAAATATCCCAACAAAGTTCCTACTCCTAAAGAGCAAACTTTCGTCACCCTCCAGGAGCAAACACTCCCATCCAGCAAGAATGTATCTGCCTTCGTTTCGGAAAACTACTTGACGTCTGCTCTTCTAACGTTGGAAATATTTAACGCAACTCCCGACTAGCGAGCATGAGCTAAATTAACAAGTAACACAAAAGATTATCCTCAAGACCCGTCTGGCGAACCAACCCTGATCCACTACACACTTGCAACTTTGCCACACATATTATTTATTAGTCACCGTGGAGAACGAACTATGCGAATATGACGGCAGCAGGGCCCCCGGAACCAGAAGTACGTCAAAGTTTTACACTTATGCCACCCCAGGTCGGGAAGAAAGGGCAGCGCCAGGCACCGGGAGCTACTTGGTTCTGGCTGCAGTTTTGTTGTCACTTTTGAGCAACCCATGGGGATCCATCCACAAGTGCTGGAGTGTAGCATTAACCTCGAGTTTTCCTAACTCTTTCGCAGCTTCCATCGCCGGCAGCGCCTCCGTTTGCTAATAACAGATAAAATTCTTTCGCCAAGGTTTAACTTTTGCTCGCCCAGAAGGCAACTGAACCGAAACTTTACTGCAGGTTGCGTTGGGTGTTTGGCAGATTCTTGAAAACGAATTTTGAAATTTGGCTTGGCAGAAAATGTTGACATTAGGAATTTAACAAATATTTAGCAATCCGGAAATTGTCACCCGATTCGATCCGGGTTTTTTTACCTACAGCGTATTGCTTTTCATAATTTGGCACGATCGCTCAAATAATTGATATCAAGCAGAAAAAACGAAATTTGTTATGAATATATTTTTGAAAGATGTTCCAGAGTGCACTCACTATGCCAGAATATGGTCTTCGTGCTCTACAGAATAAATGGCATGCTTTATAAATTACCTCAGACAGTCAAATACAGTCAGTCTCAAAATTGAGCAAACACCCACGACGTGAAAACGTTTCTATTACTTTGGGGGATTTATACTTTACAAACATATTATTTCTGATGTAGTTCAATTCTATAGTTACTGCAACCTGCGAAGCATGGACTTCGAGAATTTAAAAGAATTTCTACAAAATTTCAGTCGAATAAAATTTAGAAATGAAGCCGAAGCAAATGAAGCAATTTGAAGTGAACTTTTCTAACAGTTCATACTGTCAACAACTCTCAGCTGCATGCATTGGCACCGATCTTAGTTATTTTTGTCTGGAAGTGGTGTTTGGTGATAAACCGATATTGCCACGCGCACTCAAGTGTCCAGTATGTGCTTTCGTGGAAAATCGTTCCGGGAAATAGCGGCTGCCATTGGAAGAACACATTTCACGGTGCAGAAAGTCGTAAACAAGTGGAAATTCAAAAAAAAAAACGTTGAAGAACCGCACAGATCCAGCAAACGCATCTTGACCGCAGCTGACGAACGAGGAATCATGCAAACAATAAGAAAAGAGCTTAAGACAAGCATTCCGAAATTGGCCAACGTGGTCTTTGACAATATCGGAAGATCCGTCAGTGCTGAAACCATCCGGCGTGTGGCTCACAGACTGGAAGGATCCAGAAGCGATTGGATTTTGCGAAGGAGTATATGGACTAGCCTTTGGAGTTTTGGAACTTTTTGGAGTTTTCCAACTAATCTATTTGGATCCGATGGGAGACAGATGGTTTGGAGACAACTTAATTCGTCGTTGGAGATCAAGCATTTAAGCCCTACTGTCAAACACGGAAGAGGCAGTGTCATGCTGTGGGGTTCGCCGGCAAATAGTGTCCAGTGATGTGGGTGCTATGGAGTTTATCGACACCACGATGGATAAAATGGGCTATTTGAACATATTGAAGCGTAGTCTGCAACCTTCCATGCACAAATTGGAACTACCGCCTGATTATTACTTTCAGCAGGCAGGACAATGATCCAAAACAAACGACACACGTTGTACGAAAGTGGTTGGTGATGGTGGTAATAAAAAATCAATTGTTGCGTGACGTAATTAATGGACGTTCCCTTTTCAAAGAGGTATTCATGAATCAGGTTTGAACCATTAACTCCATTAACGCTTACAAGAACGGTCTTTTAACCACTTCGCCATTTCAACATGTGACTAATTGAATCATTAGAATCCTCATAAACCTAACCATTCTTTACACCATTTAAACTTTCACCAATGGGATAGAGGACACTTTAACATAACACAATTCAAGCAAAAAGTATAGGTTTAATTTGAAAAGATTTGTTGTATTTTAATGAATATTCGATTATGCTTTAGATGGTATCAATTCTAGCAACTGTATCGCTGCAAATAATGTTTGGTCGTACAAGTAATTTACAACAGCAATATTTGAACTTCAGTGATCTCAGTCATTCTGAATCAACAACAAACCCAAAAAAGGAGAGAGTTCCTCTCCCATGTGCGCATCAATAAACAGAGTGCACACAATAGATCGCTAGAATAACTATCCAGCCACAGTGGTACATGAGCGTCTTTCCATGCGTCAATTTTTGCCTGTTGCAGTGGCGGACTTGTTCCGTGCTACAACCTACCCCGCAGTGGGATGTTAGGCAAAGATTGACGTCCATGGTTCGAGTACCACTGGATACATGCCCTTTTGCTCAATTTTCCTAAATAAAAACATCTGTTCTATTTCCAGGCTGCCGCACATTGACGGAACTTTTTTCTCTTCACATCTTTCATTCTAGCCAAAAACATTAATGTTCACTCTTGGTACCTCATGGTGATGAGCAAACGTCTCCTTCTACATCTACAGCAATATTTAATTTTTCATTATAATGGCATGGTTCTGGCATGGAATTAGGCATCATACTTGCATGGAATTAGAGTTTGGTACAGCGATACAAACAGATGTGATATAAGCGCATATTTGAAAGTTATTAGTCTAACTTAAAAGTACAGAAACGGTCAATCGAGGGCCAATATAAAACGAACAAAACATACATGAATAGTTCTGTTGGCATTTGATATTTCTTGCATATGTTTGTTCCCTGGAATACGGAAGATTTGTAATGCTATATTTATACAACATAATTGGCAAACAGAAGTCCTATCTTAAAAAGGTTATACGCATATATGACAAACCAATTTGTCTAGACTCGAATTGCATGAAATGTACATCTTCATGACTAAATGCTAGTTTGTTTAAAACCAGTTTTTTATAATACAAAAGATGTGTCGTTAATAATGTTACTTTAGACTGTTTTTATAGCATTTTCTAGTAGTAAGGTGAATTCTAAAACAGTCTAGATTTAAAAAAATGTTGAAGAGGAACTCTATCCCTTCATCAAACCGTTGAATAATTCAACAATGAAGCTCCTTCGTATTTGCTTAACAGAGCCATGATCAAATATTGCATAAGCATGCTTTATCATTATAAAAACCATCACTAAGCCATTTGGAGTCGACGAGAGCATAAAGCATTTACTGTACCATTTTGCACTACATAAAGTTTATGATAAGATGCTCTACCAATATACACAATAATACACTTAAACAAATATGGATTCGCATAGCAACAAACTAAGAGAAGTGAAAAAATGCATGTTTAAGCGAAATATTAAGCAAAACATTCTGATTAGTGATTTGCCAACTACCCATCAATTAGGGTCGTTTAAAAAACTACAACGCCGGCGTCGGTGGTGTAGTGGTAAGCGTGACTGCAACTTGGCACCCCAGTGGGTCTGGGTTCAATCCCAGTCGATTCTGGGTCGGGTTTTTCAGAGGTGGAAAAATCTGGTCACGTCTTCCTTTGGAAGGGAAGTATAGCCGTTGGTCCTGGCTCATATGAGTCGATAGGCAGGGTCCAAGTGGTGGAGTCGTCTTCCTGGCGTAGGTGATTGTCACCATGTCAGGATATAGGCCGACGAAAATTATAACAAAAAAAAAACAACATCAGTCTCCCATCCAGATGGAATTATCTTCAGGCAAGTATCGCCTGGTATACGGCATTGCTTTCCCGTATTCTTTCATATAAACTTTTTTAGTCCTTTTGATGTAGCTTGAACTGGCAGGGCTACATCTGGCAGCAGCTTGGTTACCATATAAGCTGTATGACAGCTAAACGGTCTTGCATAAAGCAAATAAGCGCCTCAATGAAGCAGTTAAGCCTCAAAATTATTTTCATAAATGCCATTTCAAAATATCATTTATTTATTGAAAACAATGAACAAACAAACATGAAAACAAAAAAGCATTTTCAATAATGGGTCATGAAATATCAATGTTAATGTCGCTGCCATTTTCATTTCAATCTTTATGCAGGTTTGTAATTTTCATATAGGGTAGGGAATGGCTTAAGCACCCCAAGACCCTATTGCAAGCACGGGGTAAATGTTAACCTACAACGCTCATTTTTTTGCAGCATGGTGCTTCACTACATGGAGACCATACTGTAAAACATGAGCGTTGTAGGTTAACGTTTACCCGATGCTTGGAATAGGTCTTGGGGTGCTTAAGCCATTCTCTACCTCTATCATGATATATTTCCTTTGACACGGCTTATTGTTGTGCGGCAGTCAATGTGGGATAAAAAAAGTATTGAATAAAAGTGATTTAGCAAAAAAAAATGTCTGCAACAAAGAATTAAACACTTTTTAAATATATGTCCTTGGAAAGTTCAACGTATTTCGGAAACGCACCTAGTTTTTCAGCTGTTTTCAAGCACACAATAAATTTAATTTGGCACTTAAATGTTGAAACTAGTAAAAAATTATTAAAAATCAAGCTGAGATAAATATTTCTACTTTGGGCATACTGACGTTTTACTGACATGAGTAATTTTTTTATCATTCAGAGTTATTTTTGCCGAAATGAATTTGTTGAGAGTGAATGAAATTTATGAATACGATTAAAATATGAATAAAACTGTTTTGAGTAGTTTTTGCAAGCATCTAGTGGAAGTGACACGAAAGAGGCTTTTAAAGATCTTTGTCAAATTGCTTATATTATAGTTTACCTATGGTTTTCAAACTGCTTTTAATTCGGTCATAATAAAGTCTGTTTATTTTAATCCTACTTAAGGCCTGTACTCGAAAAAAATAATGCACAATTTTTATCCGTGTGTAACTTTTTTGTCGTGGGTAAAAATTATTGAAAATCTGAGTATAACTAGTTTGAAATGAATTGTTTATATTTGCAAAATTTCATAACAATCGGTTCAGTGGGTTTTGAGATGTCCTCGAAACAAGAAGAAAATCGCAGGAGAATTTTGCCCGCCGTCATGGATAATCCGACTGCAACCATGAGATGGATCGGAAGACTACTGGGAATCACTGTGTTTAGGGTGGTAGGGACGTTTCAGGTGTCCCAGGCGACCGAGCGGCGGGTTGGAAGTGGAAAAATATCGAAGATAGCTGACCCTGTGAAGGCCCGGAAGGTATTGGATTATTTCAAGTGTAATCCGATACTTTCATGACGCGGCTCTGAAGGCAAAGTGTTCCGTCTGGTTCGTTCAGCAAACCATGAAACCGAGCTAGGCTTCGTGTATTCAAGGTCCGCAAGGCACCAAACAGGCGTGATCAACAAAACACGGCGGCCAAATTCCGCGCAAGTAAGCTGTATCGGGAGTGGTTAACGAAACCGATGTGTGTGGTTATGGGTGACGAAACCTACATCAAGGCAGACGCAAAGCAGATACCGGGGCTGGAGTTCTACGTTGCCAAATCACGGTTTGATGTTTCGGAAGACATAAGGAAGCAGAAAGTGGACAAATTCGCCAAAAATACTTGCTCTGGCTGGCCATATATCGACGTCATCCGTCCACATTGCGTTTAGGCCTTCAGCGTTAACTGATCCGGACAATATCAGAGTAAAAGCCTAACAATTTTTCAACTTATCAAACGAATTGAGAACAATATTGATGATGCATCAGTTCAACCAATTGACGACAAGTTCTGGGAATTTAAATTTTCAGTGGCGGATTTTCCAGAAAATCTGCATTGCGAAAAAGAATATCAATAAAACCAATGCTCGAAATGCGCCTCATAAATTATAAAAGGCATTCTGTCGGTCAAAGCGTACGTTAGATCATAGAAAAAGAAAAACGGAGTAGATGATATTTCATCTAATGTGAAATGAATCCTAGAGGGTTTGAGCTGTCGTAATATTTGAAAAAATAGAATTAGTCTCGTTTAATTTCTGACAGATGCGTTCGTCTACACGTGCAGACTTCTTCAGTGTCTCGTACTAATAACTCGACTAGTCTATTATGTGCTAGACTTTAGACTAGTCGAGTTATTAGTACGAGACACTGAAGAAGTCTGCACATTGTAGACGAAATACGCGTATCTGTCGAAGATAAGCAAAGGTAGTTGGAATTCGATGGAGATTACTAATTTTTCTTCTAATTTATAGTAATGTGAAATGATTGTTTGCAGGCAAAACGTTCAACCAAATTTAAATTCCTCGAGCCTTAAGAATACCTAAATTAATTTGTTTGAAATGAAGTGAAGTTGAGTTGTTTCGTAAAATTTATGAATGATAATAATAAACGATTCGCCTGTAATTCTTCAAAACATCAAATCTAAAAGATCAAAATATTTGGCTTTTTAATATTTTGTGATTGAAAAACGACACTGATTCAATCATATGCATTGAAGTAAAATTTAACATTTAAATATAAAACTTGAAATTGCAATCTCTTTCCATTAGATTTTTGCTTACATTTTAGTTTACAAAACACAATCACACCTCTACTCGTTCTTCAACATCGACAAATAGCGATTTAGAACATTTTTCTTCCATTGAAGCACCATAAAACCCTTAAAAAGACAAATACAGACATTTCCATGAGATTGACACAGACTTTTGTAAAAAGTATCTTGCATCCCTGTCTGTGAGTTGATTACATCAGGTACGCAAAAGCTCTAAAAATGGCTACGAAAGAACAGTGCGTGCGCGAAAAAGTTTTGAACGAGTACTTTTAAAATAAGGATCTTCGTGCCATCAGAAAGAAATAGTTGGGAATCACGAATCCCACAGGGTCTGGTAGCATAAAACGGTCCGAAGAACGTCTGACTGTTGATCGGAAGCGAAGATCCAGAAATTAAAGCTGGCAGGTCAACGAGAAAGATCAGAAACGCGTGGTGGGGGCCTTTAAACGGAAACCGAACGCCTCTGTTCGAGATGTGGCTAAAAAAATGCATGTGAGCAAGATTTTCGTGCAGAATACCAAAACTCGAGCTAGACTACGTACACACTCAATTTACCTCTGCAAAATGCCCTAGAGCCAATCAACTTGGCAGTTACTTTACTGATATCCGTGTTTGATGTTTGTTTGTTAGCTGAGTTTCCGTAGAATTTTAATTTGTTAGTCGATTCTCGTTAATTTATTAAGTGAATCTCAGTGCCGGAATGATCGGTTGTTGAATTCTCGGCGAAACAAACTAAGTGTCACTTTCACTTTTTTTAAACACTATTTTAAAAAAAAACTTCTTTGAGCGTATTAGTAGAACGATTGTGATTGGGAAACTAGGAGAATTTAAAATTTAACACTTCATTTGATCACTTTTTAAAAAATAAAAAATTAAACCTTGAAACACTTTTTTAAATTTTCGCTAGTAATCGCGAGCAAATTCCATTTAATTCCACTATGAGCTTATCTTTTGACAGATAGGCCTATTTCGTCTGCTACTTACAGACTTCTTCAGTGTCGAGTGCTCGACTTGAAGGAAACATCATAGTAGGTCTAGTATTTATAGTAGGTTTGTTAGTACCGCGGTATGTGAGATAGGGGTGGGTAGAGAAGTTCTTGAGTGTGTTAATATGTTTGTTTGTATACCTGAAATGTTGTTTGAAACCCACAAGGTTATTCATTATTACTTCGTTTGAAGTTAGTCAAATTGGTGTTTTGTTGTGTAGTGAGTTGTTTTTGTGTGAAGGTATAAATTTAAACAGCAAGAAAACTAGGTCCAGCTGACCCAGAATTAGATCGGAAGGTTGTCAGCCTTATCCTTCGGAACAAATCGATGTCGATTCGAGATTTGGCCAAAAAGTTTGGTTTGTCCGTCGGAATGGTGCAGAGAATCAAGAAGCGCAACAACCTGCAGACTTACTGTAAGAAGAAGAAAATAGCAAAATAAAGTGCGGAGCAAAAGTCCTGCGTGAAAACCAGATAAATGAGGCAACGACCGTCTGTCTGCGTTTTGATCTATGATGAATCGTATGTGTAAGAGGACTCCAGAACGCTTCCAGGATCGCAATTTTAGATCAAAGTCATCGGCAAAGATATGAGCACCTTCGAAAAATCTTTCAAGATGAAAAAATTGGGCCAGAAGGCTCTCGTATGGCAGGCAATTTATTCTTGCGGTTCCAACTCATCAATTTTCTACACTACAGGATCAATGCCAAAGTTTACAGTACTGGGTGTTTGCATAAAAGGATCGTTTTTGCCCGGTTTTTCAGCTCTTTACGCCAAAACCACGGTACAATGGATGCAAGAAAATGAAGTAGATTTCGTCGAGAAAACCATCAACCCTCTCAGTTGTCCACAGCTTCTTCCAATTGAACGCTTCTGGACTATCGTCAAGCGCAACTTCAAGAAAGGTGGTAACCCGAGCAGGAACGAATAACTTGATAACTGGCCTTGGTATTAAAGTTAAGATTAAGAGGTAAAATACGTGAGGATAATACCATAAAATTATTCCCACAATGTTATGCGAATACCAAATTGAGGTAAGACAATACAAAAACAGTACCTCTCAGGTATCCGGAATAACAAGTTTTGTTTTTGTGAGAGACATTTTGCTTGCAGTTCTTGGGTATTTTCTTAAGGTATTCTACCTCTAAATCTGAGCTCTTTAATACCAAGGCCAGTTATCAAGATCAAAGTTAGGTATTCACATGTTGTTGTCTCCTGCTCGGGTAGAAGTGCAAGGCTTACCGAACATGGTCATCAGTACGGCTAATTTGCTGGCTAACGAAATGTTCAGGGTGGTAAGACAAAGATGCCTGGACGAGGACGTCTTCCCAGACGCCTGGAAATGCCAGACGCTAGTATTGATGTCAAGGACAGGAATTCCACCGGGTTGTTGGATAAAGTGCTGGAGAGGATAATCATCAACAGGTATTAAAGTACACGGAATTGCACGTCGAAGTCGTCACCAAGTCGGCATAGAAGTGGCAATCCAACGCAAGAGGCGGGAGTTTGCTACTGTGCACTGGTTGTGAGAAATGCGTTCAAAAGCGCCAGTTGGGAGGCTATTGCCAACTCGCTCTACCGCCTCCGGGTTCCTGGATATCTGTACAGGATTCTGGGAAATTAATTCCAGAATCGGAGTATAGTATACAACGCACACGCGGATCATCTACGTATTCAAGTTATCGCACGAGTTCAACACGATGCACGACAAAGTGTTAAGATTGAAGTTCTCTAACGGGGTGAAGATTAATCGGTTTCGTGGACAACATCACTCTAGAGGAGAAACGGCCCAACGACTGGGGGCGGTCGGGACATGACCCGGAAAATATTGTCCAGAGAATGTGGGCCATCTGGGACGCAGAAAGAACAGTGGCCTCCCTGATCGTCCTAGAGCTCCTAAACCAGATGGTGCAATAACCAGTGGCAGTTCAGAGGGACCAACTAACTCCTTAAGACGTTAATACTTGGGAAGTAAAACCGAGAAGTGGTTCCGCGGAGGAATCATGGCTAGATACACGGAAAGAGTATTACATGGGTCTAGGATTCTTCTTCTTCATATCCTGAGTTCTTCTGGAGTCGGGTTGGAAAAAAATTAAGCAGAATTTTAGTTTGTTATTGAACAACTAGGGAAATTTCAAATAAAACTTCACTTAATCACTTCTTAATAATATTCCTGTTCATTGCAAGCCCGGAAGGAATGAACAGCGGCTTGGATATTCCCTTCTCACTAATCGTCAGGCACAGAAGGCCTTGTTCTCGGAAGCTTGGTGTGGAAAAATTGACTTCAACGATTACCTCTTTGGTAGACGACGTAAAATAGTGCCAGTTGTTGCTTACAGCATCAAGTAGTGCCAGTTGTTGCTTGATGAAGTCGCTTCTTCTGGGTTATTGCCTGCTGCTCAAACACGGCCGACATCGACTGCCATAGAATTTTGCAAGATGACGTCACTAGTGAACGTGTGGTTCATCCTGATGAATGGAATTCAGTTTTGACAGGTATTCGTGGTTTGTTTATTTTCGAATTCAAACAGGTGAAATAAAACCACGGACTCCTGTCAAAAGAAATTCATCCGATTCATTTTGCGAGGTTATGTTAGGTTGGTGTAAAACTCAATTCTGCCTTACAATATTCATCTTGCACAGGTACTTCCATCACCATTTGACAGGATCCACCTACCGCGGAGTTCTGAGACCATTTTTCCCTTCGTCTTCATTTTTATCTTCTGCTGCACTTAAGTGAGACATGCCCTCGCCATTCTCCCTGCCTTTAACTTCCAGCACGAACTTGACTGTTTTCGCCGTGGCTGCTGCAAATCTTCTGATAACGCTGCCATTTTTTTCTTTTCATATCAGGGTTGCTGCGATTAAGGCGATGCCGAGGTGAACTCACTACCAGATAGCAGAGTAATCGCGTGAAAAGTTGGTTAAATTCGTAATTTTTTAACGAATACGTAATATTGTGAAATTGCACAACATTTTGTTTCGAAACGTGCTTAATGGAATTGATATACCGCACTCCTTTAAGCCGTAAACAGAAAATTAATAGCTGATCGGTGTAGCGAAAATAACAATGCACAATCTATCAGCAGTGGGTTTGAATTTCGAAGAAGCCAACCGAAAAAAAATCCACCCAGCCCTGCAAAACAATAATAAATTATGAATATGCAGCTGAGCTGTTATGCGGCGGTGGAGCAAAAAATCCGAACCCAAATGAACGCATATTAAATTCCAATCTAATCTGAAATGCACACGTGCGTCGACGCCCTCGGGCCAGGGCAAAAAGGTCCTCCCCAGTTGGAAATAGTTGTCCATGGGAGGAAATGAGTCTGCAATCAGAGGTGCCGTCGGTGGCCAGCTGGGTAACTGGAGCGCAAAAAAACTAATAATTTAATGACGAATATTTTGCAGGGCCTCGAATCGCATACTCGCGGCGTCGGTGCCTTTTCGCGGTAACGATGCGACCGCGTTTTTATTTGACAAACGATCCATCGATCCTCCGATGCTCGGTGTGAGTGAGCGTGTGTACCTTTTGTGAGTCGTTAATTAAAAATTCCTAACCCCTTCTATGGCCGTAGTAGAGCAAACACTCAATCGGGACGGGGGGCGTAGCTCGGAAATGTCAAAGTTGAATCAAAGAAGAGATGGGGGAGAGGTAGGGGGGGTCAAATATTTCAACCAACATCGAGATTCGGCGCGGGTGGTTCGGTGGTCAAATAGCAACGGGTTAGGCTCTGTGCATAATTTATCATCAAAGAAGATCGAAGAACCGCGAGCGAGGCACTCACCCGGAGGAGAGAGCAGAATGGGATGAAATAAAAAAATTACTTTCTGGTCACAGGCTTCCGCTGACCTACGCTAATATTCGACAGAACAAATATTGAAATAGTTCTGTGGAATTTTTGGGAGATTACATTCTTCGCCATCGAAAGGGACCGTTCAGCGATTAGCTTCGCTAGTGTAGGAGAGATCGAATATTAATTTGAGGCCAACGTGGAAATGCAGTGAAACTTGATAACAGATGGTTTTACATTGCTTGAAAAAATCTATGTTTTTTAGAATGTTGTTGGTGGTTTGTGTGAGGAAAATAAGATTTTGCAAACTGCCGAAATTTGTGATAGAATTTGCGATGCCGTGGTTTGGTGATTGGCACACGGGTTAATACAATTCAAATTAACGTTCTGTTATCAATTTAAAGGCACTAATTGTGAGTTAAAATAGTAATTCGTTGCAATGATCAGATGTTTTTGTTTGACGTAGATAACGTCTTTGTTTTGCTCAGAGCTGTAATTATTCATTTCAGCTCGGGATTAATTTTTCACAGATAAAAGAAACATTGAATTTTCTGCGTTATCTAATGCGCATAAAGGGAATGCTAGATTTGCCAGAATATTATGGGATATTTCATGTAAATTTAAGCCGGATAACGCCTGAATCCAGCCTGTTGTATGAAAGATTGCCAATATTGTTGTATGGCACATGAAAAGTTGCAAACAATTTCGTTGTTTACGCCTCCTTTAGCTTGGATTTATACGAGGGGATATTTTAAACGCTTGTTATAAATTTTTTTTTTTCTGTGTGATTACTTGTTTCAGAAGCTACACATTCGAATATAGCATGCGATAAAATTGTAGTTCTTAGTTAATCCTACAACCTTTTTTTGACAAAATTTTGCCATAACTGGAATTTATTTGTTTGGTCAAACATTAAATCGTACAATATTTACTAATAACTTATCTACTATATCTTTTCAAGGCATTATAAAATAATCTTTTCAGAATGCTGATTATGAACAGTCATCGTCTGATCAAGTGGTTTAAATGTAACTCCATCTTCTCTTTCGAAGAGTTCCGCTTTGCCTAGAGCCCAGTACTTCTGGACAGTTTGGTGGATTGGCTGTTCTTGGCACACATTTCTTGTATCTTAT
>JASCZW010011012.1:0-33754 GCA_034211315.2 Aedes japonicus | reverse complement strand
ACTGGAACACAAACACAACGTGGCAGAGTGACTCACCCCCTGGTATATCCAAACATGAACTCTAGACAAAATCGTCAAAAGGTCGAAAGTAACAATTGTAAACAATGACTTAAAACGTAAATTTCCTGAAAGATGCCATGCTGCTAACATCTATATCCACTACCAACGGAAAGGTAATAACTCCCTGCATCTGTTTCTGGTGCTATTTTGTTTGTGGGAGCAAGCAGCTCCTAGAAAAATACGCAAGAGGTCATTGTTTACAAATGTTACTTTCGACCTTTTGACTATTTTGTCTAGAACTGAGTTTATTCTGGCCGCAAACATTAACTTGCTTTATTTCAAACATATTCTGTGTTTAAAACTAAATAAAATCGAGGTTTGAAATTAAAATCATGTTATGTTTGTATTAAACATATTCATGATAAGAATAAACGATTAGATTAGATATCTTTATTATTGAGCTTTTCAGCCTCGGCTGGTTCAGCTCATCTATAAGAATGAACGTACAAATTTTGGATTTTTATTCGAATAATATTCCGAATTTACTGGTTGCAATCTAAATTTATTTTATTTACTCATTGAATCGGAGTTATCGTAATAGACGAATCCAACTTGAAAAACGAAGAAGACACCGAGTGGTGATACACCTGACAGCTCTCATGTTAGAACATATGACGAAAATTTTAAATGGCTTCTAAAAAAATTCAAATGAAATATTAATTAAAATTGATTTAAAATTTTCGTCCTACACTTCAACATGGGAGCTGTCAGATTTATTCTTATTTTCTTATTTTTTCAAACTGGATCTCGTCCAATGCATCCGCAACGGCCCGGTTATTAAGGATCACCCATAATTGATACGTTGCGGATGCGCTGAGCTAATCTGACAGAAAAGCCATGGGAAAACTGTCAAATTCATGCAAACGCATCTGCAACGTATCAATTGTGGGCCAGCCATTATCAAAGTTTAAGTGAAAAATTCTCAGGCAAAGGTCAATCTTCATCAAATTTTTCTTCTGCGAGTAAGATACTCGCAGAAGAAAAATTTGATCTATCGTGGCTGCAAACGTATTGATTGTCCAACGTGCAAGCTAACAATAATTTCACTCGGCCTCAGTAGCAAGCAGAGCCACGTGCTCAATTAATTGGGCGTAACAAACCAAAGTGAAAATCGATTAAGAGAATCCATCAACAAAGATAGGCCTTTTTAAAATATTATACGAGAATTAAGCATCTGGATGTGGTAGCATCTTTTTGGGAAATGTGGTTTGCGTTTTGGATATTAAATACATCTCGCATAATATTTCAAAAGGCTTATCTTCGTTTGTCGATTCTCTTCAAGATTCTCTTCATCTATTTTTCTTTGGATAATCATGGTTAAACAATAGAATTTGTGGTTCTGCTTAAGTTGATAGAAGTTATTGTAAACTTAGACGTTATGTACCGTAAACTCCAAAGAAAATTATTCATGTATTCATGTTATTCACAAAAAAGAAAATCAGTCAAGTGCGTGCTCTTGCTTATTGAACACAAAGTTTTGGTAGGTTCCGGGCTGCCGTTTGAAGAAACTACAATTACAATTACAATTACACATATTAAAATGCGAGTTAAATAGTTCGTCAATTCCTCTGTTTTTTATGGGCTTTCTAGAAGATGTTTTTCTAAACCGAGATCTAAACTTCTTTCTCGTCTGACAGAAAAAGTTTGCTTAGTGGCAGAGCCAGTTGAAAATTTTTACATCGTTAAATCTGTTAAAATATGGAGAAAATTCTTTTGAAATTTCCAATTGGAACTCAGACATCTTGATATGTTGACTTTTTTTGTTACCTTATGTTTGTTTCGAAAATGGTGTTTACCTACTCAGGTAGAGTTTGCGCTGGCAGATAATGGTACCCATTAAAAGTCAAAACTTGTCGAACAATCCTCAATTAGATAGTAATATAAACGGTGCCAAACGTGAAGGAACGCTTTTGTGCTTTTTTGCGTTTGATTCCAAAGAACCGAGTTTAATTAAATACTGTCGAGTAATAAGATCGTGTGCAAAGGATTCCATTTAGCGATTATCGCGACCGGTTGGCTACGTGCACCTGTATTAGAGTGTTAGTGATTTTCCGCTTGTGATGATCCATACATTTTAAGGTTAGTTCCAGAGGAATGTAATTAACAGCACGGGAGTACCTGTACACTCAGTTTTGGATTTCCAGCACGGTATTTTTTTTATCGAATTCTCAACAGCGGATCTAACTCGGTTCCGCCATTTCAAGAATAATTTCATGTTACATATAAGATCGTTCAATCAAAAATTAGCTTCATATGCATGAAAAATGCTTATTTAGCTTGTAACCAACTTAATTTGTTTGTTGGGGGATCTTATTCGCTGAATTTTTAGATTATTTATTTAAATATATTTACTATTATTCTGTATTACATAGCTCCTAATTACTCAGATTTGATACTAAAACTATTAGAGAATACGAGCCAGGTTAGCTATTGTGAGTTCGGTAATTCTAACAAACAACAGGAAACTAGCGATTCAAAATTGGTTCACTGTTTTAGAACCCAGTGGTCCTAAGAACACATTAAACCAAGCACCTTGCAACACATTCATGCGCTCTTCGGTACTAGAAGCTATGTTTTTATTTTGATTCGATGTAATTTTGACTTGATGTCATTTTGACAGAATATTTGAACACACTCGTGTGAGTTACTTTCTCAGTGGGGAATCATTAAGCTTGGGACCGATGAACTGGTACTACCTGAGCCAACAACTATATCCATTTTGTTCTTGACTATCCAGCCGCTGGTTATTCATTACCGAACCCAGCAATCTAAATTAAGCTGTATGTGCATTGAACGTCATCTGTGCTCTTTAGACTTTTTTTTTACGTTTAAACATTCCTATTCGTCATTCGCACAGAGGTGAATAAGTTGTATTTGTTTTCTCCTCTTCTTCCTCTCATTGATTCAGACGCCAAAAAGCTCCATTCTGAAACTGTTTGCAGTGGTCGTGCCCCTTCACCAATTTCGTTTTCGATTTGATTTTCCCTGGTTTTTTGCCACCTGGGTCGCCATATGACAGCTAAAGGTGACATTTTGTTGGCGTCAGAAATCGATCAAATCTCGATGAAGTAAACGTGCAAATCTCAGTCTGGCCTCGCCGTTTTCTCATCGATTGCTACAGAAACTTTCGAAACTTCTACGGCGCGTTGACATTCTTCAAAAAAAAAATTCTAAAAAATGTGTTAGAAAAACGGTGTTTAAGCTTAATAACTAGCGAGATAAATCAGCAGTCGGTGATTCAGTGATAGAAGAAAGTATTTTGGTATTGTTTTCAGGCCCACATCTAGCTAAAATCGATTTGAAAAAGTGCTACTGCGTGAAAATCTGCGAAGGGTAGTTTTCGGCATAAGGAGGCTTTTAAAGAAGACGGCAAACGTAGGAAGAAGAAACACTTCGTCGAGTTTACAGAATCTGTAATCGGATCAGCAAAAATACCGTTCTTTTAGTGTTGGTACTGGTGCCTAGAGGAAGGCAATATTATTTAGAATATTTTATGTGAATATTGTATGCACTGAAGGCTTTATCAATGGAACCACCAACCGCCGAAGCAGTTTTGCAAAGCGTCTTCACTCTGTATAACAATCCCAATAAGCAGGAGAAAGAGGCAGCATCCAAGTGGTTGGAAGAATTTCAGAAATCGGTGAGTATGCGTGTGTTTTATTAAAAAGTGTGAACGTTACCATTGAGTCCTATTTAATTCCGCAGATTCATTCTTGGAAATAGCGGATCACCTCTTACAAAGAAAGCATGACCTCAACTCGTGTACATTTGCGGCACAGACGATGCGAAACAAGATACAGAATAGCTTTCATGAACTACCTGAATCTGCTCACGAATCATTAAGACAAAGTTTGCTGAACACATAAGCCACATTACACTCGAAACGAAACCGGTAATAGTGACTCAGTTGTTCTAGCACTGGCCGATCTTGCCCTTCTTATGTCATCATGGCGTAAACCGGTGGTCACACTTTTGGAACGTTTCTCTAGCAATCCAAACATGATGAACGCGGTTATCGAACTACTCACGTTGATTCCGGAAGAAATCAACTCCCGATATTTACGGCTTGGTGCCAACAGAGGAAGGACGTTTTAACCGAGTTGGAAAACGATTCTAATCTAGTCGGTGATTACCTGCTGATGTGTTTGATGAACTGCAATGACAATGAATTGCTGCAAATGAAAATTTTAAAGTGTTTCACTTCATGGGTGAATATTAATGCCTTTAAGTTGTCACAGGTTGGTGACAACATGATAATAGCGTACTGTTTTCAACTATTGACTAACATCAACACCAAACCAGAAATACATGACGCTGCAACTGACTGTCTGTGTGGATTGCTACAATGCTTGGAATTGAACAACAACAGAGATGGGCTAGACGTCAAGTTGTTCAATGGAATCCTAAGCCTAGACGAAGCCTACAATGTTTCAGTTGCACAAGAAGACTTGGATAAGTCGATGAACCTTTGCCGTCTTTTTTACGGTATTGGTTGAAAGTAATCTCGTGAGAATGGTAGCCGGTTCCGAAGCAGCAACGCCACATTATTCCATCAAAGCTTTGGAATTGGTCTTGATTTGCGTTGGGCATTACGATTTCGAGGTGGCTGAAATTACCTTCAATATGTGGTATCGACTGAGTGAAGACCTCTACCAGAGAAACAATGAAGCTCTAACGGCCCATTTCAAACCATATGTGGAGCGGTTGATCGCTGCCCTCTATAAGCACTGTCAAATGGAAGCCGATCACGAGGGACTGATTGAAGAAGGCGACACTTTCA
This sequence comes from Aedes japonicus, assembly GCA_034211315.2. NCBI lineage: Eukaryota > Metazoa > Arthropoda > Insecta > Diptera > Culicidae > Aedes > Aedes japonicus. The sequence continues at coordinate 28,914 of JASCZW010011012.1, read as the reverse complement.
AGGTAATTATATTCAGGTAGAACGATCTACAGAATGATGATGCCACTTTTTTTTTATCTCAATTTTCCTCAGGATTTCCGGTTTAAAGTGTCCGAGATTATCAAAGACGTCATTTTCATAGTTAGTTCGATAAGCTGCTTCAAGCAGATGTTCCTGATCCTGCAGAGTCCGAATGTGACGTGGGAATCCAGCGAGGCGGCGCTCTTCATAATGGAGAACGTGGCACGGAATATTCTACCGTAAGTGTTTTTGCGTTGCTTTGCATAGGGAAGCGTTCATAAATTTAGGGTGACGATTAGTTGCTGATCATGTTGATCGTTTCTACATTCATGATCGCTTTATCCGTTATTACCAACTGTCTCACGATGCGAAGAAATGCTTGCTCACTGGACCGGATGTATGATTTTCTTTTTTTTATTGTTTTTTTTCATGTACTAAATGTTGCTTAATCTATCAATTCTGGCACAGTTTCTACCCACTTTAAGTTTTATCTCAGACAAGGAATCGTGGTTGATTCAAGCCATTTATTGTTGGTCATAGTTTCCTATTTGGGCCAACTCACAGAAAAACATTTAAATGATAACCTTCGTGCATTTTGCGACTTTTGCCTCCACCATTAGGATACGAATCAATATTTTCAATACATATTAGGATCATCAATGTTTATGACACTCTATCGGACGAAAGAAAACATTTTGCTTTGAAGTCCTGATGTAGACGATGGTGGGCCGAACTCCTGCGCTGCTCGTTCTTGTTCTTAAAGAAAGATTTTGAGCGCGACTTGAATTTGATCTGAATGCTCCAGTTGATTAAGCGAGTGGCACTATCTTTAAAATCATGATCGAAATACATAGTTCTCATCTCAGTTGGTACCTTCAGAGCACCCAAGAAGGTTGATAGTTTTCTTTCGCACTATGACTAATAGAGAGGCTTACTGCATTAATTGTCCATATATTATATGTTGCCTTATTTTTTGCCTCACATATCACAAATAAAAACTTAAGTTAAAAAGACAGTACCGCTGAAAAATCAACCAAACGAAATTCAATGTCACCTTTATTAAGATTTACAGGTAAATAATCTCGGGAAATTTATTGCTCATGCCATTCCATCTGATGGAACTTAGAATTCGCCGAAATATGAAAATTCAAAAACACTCCAATGGCTTTTATTCGGCCATGTGCAGAACTGCGTTGATTTCAGAAATAGAACCTCTACACCATTTGAAGTGGCAAGTATTAGTCAGCCATGCTTTGTGGGCGCTGGACCGTGCCATCCTGCCAAGTTTCAAAGGCCACATCTTTACTTTCGTTTGGTGGATGTTTTTAAAGAATCTTTTTTTTTAACATCAGTGCAAAATATATTTTCTTAATATTTTTGTTCATTTTATAAATTATTTTAACGCTTTCGTACTGCATCCCCAGAACAGCCTAAATACAATTGACAGTTGTTGAGCAGAAACTAGCATTAACTCATTTGGCCAGACACAGTAATCATTTGCCCAGAATCAAACGGTCCATTCATTTTCCTATTACATGTAGATTAATGCTAGCATTCTCGACACAAAAAAACGTATTTTTAACGTTCTGAAACTTCGCTGTTCTCCTTTCTGTAACTTTCTAGAGAGATAATGCAATTGGGAGAACGCGACATACCGGCGTCCAGATTCAATCAGCTTTGGTGACTATCCCGGCCGCACGGCAACCATCCATCCAATCGGCGTCTGATCCGAACGTAACGTACTTTTTTTTCTCTTTCTTTCTCTTTTCATTTCTCTTACAGCGAGGAAAGTGAAGTCGTCCCGAAGGTGGTGGAGGCGATATTGAACCTCCCCTCCAACTGTCACATAGCAATCCGATACACGTCGATCAACATCTTGGGTGAACTGTGCGACTGGATTGATGCGAATCCGGAAACGCTGCAGCCAATTTTGAACTTTCTACTGTGTGCACTGCAGCAGAAGAACGGTTTGGCAACTGCAGCTGCAAATGCGTTGCAATCGATATGTTCCGCATGTAAGAAGCACATGTTAGGTCACATAAGTGGTCTAATGGAAATAGCACGTTGTTTAGACGGTTTTGAAATCCAAACGGAATCCGCCATTGGTTTGCTTAAGGGAATATCGATAATTATCGGGCGATTGCCATCGGACCAGCTGACACCTGCTATGCAAGAGCTTTGTGGTTTTCAGGTACGTGCTCTTAGCCAACTTACCAGCGGAGAAGACGACGGACTTGGACTGAAAAAAGACCGCCACGATCCGGTATTTTGGGTGGATCGTTTGGCGTCCATCTACCGGCATGTAAACCCAACAGTTAGTGAAAATGAGGTGAATCCCTGCGTTTTTGTCATCGTTAGCAATTGGAATGTGTTATCCCGAGCTATGGAGTGCTACAAAAACGACCCAAAAGTTATGGAGCGAATCGTTCGATGCATTCGATATGCCATCCGCTGCGTCGGAAAGCAAGCAATGCCCGTTTTGGAACCATTAGTGAAACAAATAATTACTATTTACTCAGGGCACAATCATAGCTGCTTGCTATATCTAGGTAGTATTTTGGTAGATGAATTTGCTTGTGAACCTAGCTGTATTCAGGGTTTATTGAATATGCTGCAAGCTTTCATTGAACCTACTTTCCAAGTACTGCAGGTTGAAAATGGTCTGAAGAACCACCCAGATATGGTGGACGATTTCTTCCGACTGGTAGCCCGTTTTATCCAACGGTCACCGTTCCAGCTTCTCCAGAGTCCTCTCGTGACTCTGATAATCCAATGCGGACTACTTGCGTGTACATTGGATCATCGAGATGCGAATCTATCGGTGATGCGATTTTTCTGCAGTCTACTTAGCTACGGTCGCAATGATCGTGCCACCGAACTCCGTTCAATCGTTCACAACATTCTGATGCAGCACGGGGAAGCTCTGATAATGAATCTACTGTACGCGTCGGTGTTCTGCTTGCACTCCTACATGTTGTCAGATGTGGCAGACGTGTTCGTTGAAATTAAACAACTGAACCCTCATCAGTTAGAAGGCTACGTCCAGAAGGCAGTCGATGCACTGCCGAAAAAAATAGTGGCGGGTGCATTACGGTAACCAATGAACAGATGATCGAATTCGTCATGAACATTGTCAAGTAAGTCGATTCTCGCAACTAGTCCTGCATACAACGTCATTTGTGATTTTTTTATCCACAGGTCGGAAACGCCCCGGGCAGTAACACAAGCATTGCAAGAATTTGCACGGTTATACCGATAAAAACCCTCGAGTAGCCATCCTACTGTGCGAAAAAGTCTGATTGTTGCGTGAGATGTGCGAGTGTGGATTTGATGTTGTACGTTATTCAATTACCTTGTACATACAGTAGTACTAATAAACGTGTAGTAGTCGTATTTCTTCCTAAAGTAGGAACCGTATTCTAAGGAGAAACATAAGTGTAGATTGATCATGGTCAGCATGAAGCAGTTGAATACACACGATGAAATGCGTGGAACGATTCAAAGTGATCGTTATAGTAAAACAAAAAATATAGAAGAGAAATATTGATTACGATTGACTAAGATTGTAGTAAGAAACATTTAATAAAAATTTAACTAATGACAAAATGTTGCCATGAGTAGCACCATTTTCGATGACACCACATTCTACTACTATTGGTTTAATTTTTTTACTGTAATCCAAAATTTGAAGTTTGAATTCTTAAATCCTCTGAAAATTAACGCCTAGCATTCTCATGGAGTGCTTTCTAGAAATCTAAACAAATCGATTGAATTCAGGTTTCTAGCAGAAATTCAAAGTAATTTTATTCTTAAGTACTGATACGGGTTTAGTTTGAGAGGAAAGTTAGTTTGTAATCAGTTACCTGTGTTATGAAAATAAAAAAAAACATTGTTTCTAAATTAATAAATAAATTTTCTCACAATCTAACTTTTTTCATCTTGCAGGCCTTTTTTGTAAAATTGTTGATAGATGTGCGCAAAATAATAAAAGTTGAAGGAATATTGATGTTGTTTTTTAGCATTACAACGTTGTTAGTAATATCGAATTCGTTTCAGGGTTGGAACTGGTTCTAACCCAGGGAAGTCAGAGCGAACCTTCAACTACGGTAGACTTCAAACACTTACAAATAGACTGACGTTTGTCACAACTTAGATAGCTCCAATTTGGAACTGGATAAACAAAGAATTCGCTATAAGTGTAGGTATTGCAACACAATCGTAACCAAAGAAAGACCGCAATTTACCTTCTTAAGACCGGGCGTCTATTGAAGCGGCGGATGTGTGAGCAGACTAGTTATGACATACCTCCGTCCGTCCAGTCGACGCCTCTTTTAAGGATCAATTGAAGTAAGAACAATCGAATTCTCCCCGGAGAAAACAGAGTTAGTTGTTTTTTTCTACGAAGCGTGATCCAGTACAGATACCGCCTCAACTCATGGGTAAAATAATAACTCAAAGTTCGATTCTAAATGCACCTGGGGAAAGCACGTTAAGTATCTGCATCAGAAATGCCAGCAGCCAATGAACTTCATGCGTACTATCACCGGAAAATGGTGAGGAGCCCACCCGGAAGATCTGATATAGATGTATCGTATGAAGATTCTGTCGGTTCCCGAGTACGGTAGTTTCTGTTTTCAATCCGCCGCGAAAACTCATATTCTGAAGCTGCAGCGAATCCAGTACCGTTGTCTTCGTATCGCGTTAGGCTGCATGACCTCGTACTCATACTATGAGTTTGGAGGTAAGGAGTGTATCGTATCGAGTATAAGCTATCCACATACATTTGCGTTGTACGCATGTATTTGTGATGGTTTTTTATGCTCTGAACACTGCATGCTGTGCGTTTGACTGTCAGCTTTCTTTTGTTTACTTGTTTGTGCGGTTCAAATTCTGCGTTTTCAAAATGTCGCGTATTGAACAGGAAGTGAAAATTAAGGTTCTGGACACATGGCTAAGTGAGAAGGGTATTACTATGCGAAAATTGGCGAAGCGGTTTGGAATTCATCATGCGAGTGTTAAAACCATCATTAATAAGTTTGGGGAAACTATTCTTTGGATGAGCTACCAGGAAGAGGCAGAAAACCCGGTTCTTCCAACCCGAAACTAAGTTCATGACACTGTACTATTGGTACATGACTCTGGAGGGTGAGCCCTTCTTCGGATGTTCCTAATCGTTATTACTCCCAAGACTTCTCTAGTTCTACTGTAGTTTTTGATCTGACCATGAAGCAAGAAGCTCGTGGAATACCAGATCCACTCCGTTCGGAGTACATTCCATCAATTTTTGCAACTAAGTTTGGCCATATTAGATGTGACAGGAAATTTTACACCGACGGCTCAAAAACAAATGATTCCACTGGATTTGGTGTTTTTAACGAAATTCATAGTGCCTCCTTCAAACTTCAAAATCCAGGCAGGTTGATATTTATGATCGACAAATCGCCTTCAACGATTTTTTTTTGCTATTTTCCGTCAACATGCCTTGATCAGCTGGCATCAAAAATGAGATGCAGGGAATTTGGGCAGATGGTTACGTTCCCTTCTCCCACAGGCATCGAAAAAACGTCGTACAGAGGGTTGGATATTAGCCGAGATTTTATTAAGGTAATTTCCAATCACTACTCGTTAGGCTCTCATTTCTATCGAATAGGGCTTTCAGGCACCAATCAATGCGGCTGTGGTGCAGGTTATCAGGACATCAACAACGTTCTCTGGATTGCCTCGATTTCGAAATGGCCAGATCTGATCTTTGCCCATCCCTACGGGCCCAAGGAAAACCAGAGAAGGAAGATATCAGAGATGTGTTGGGTAAGCTGGACTTGGACTATATGGGGCTAATTTACAAGTTCTTGAAACAAATAGATGTATTCGTTTGATCCTCTCATGGCTTTCATTTTAACATGTCCATGTCCACCTCGTCTCCTCCCCCGTAATATCGCTTCTATTGTATCGTTACAGCTCAACGCAATGTAACATTTACGCAAGACCAACAGTAACAATATCGCATCGCCAATCTGCTGTGGAAAGCCAGCGTTAAGATTCCTACTCTCCCATTCCTACCCGAATCATTGTAATTTCTAACCTCGTCCAATCGCGAGTTTTTCAGCTTTACATAACTAACCTAGCTAGTAAATTATTGTCCTTGTAAACAGGGTTGCGGCTTATCATTTTTGACTCAGGCATATTCATTTGCCAATATCTCCTTTCAGAGGGTCGATGTGATAATATGATGTATGATGAACTTGTAGTGCATGAGTAGACCTACAACTTTGTCTAACAGTACATTGCTCTAACTCCTATATCTTCGACATGATACCGTATATTCACAGTGATCTTCACGATGATAATCGCGTGATCTTCACCGCGAATATCATCGCGAAGATCACTGTGAATATACGCTCTTATTCCTCAGATATAAGAGATAGAGCTATGTATTGTTAGACCAAGTTGTAGGTCTACTCATGCACCATAAGTTCATCATACATTAAATTTTGAAATTGAGCTTCTGAGAAGAGCTATCGGCAAATGAATATGGATAAGTCAAAAATGATAAGCCGCAACCCTGCTTGTAAAAATGAAAAAGAACTCGGTTACCTTATGCCTATGGCACTTGAGCCTCACAAATAAACAAGTAAGTTAAAAACAAAACAAAAATAGTCACCTCGTATGTGATCGCGAGCCGTCCCGACTCACACGCCACGCAGAATAAAGCTAAGACTATATTTCCCCTTCCCCCAAAAGTTTTACTTTAATTTCAGAGACAACCATCCAGACATCCAAAGATATCCTAAAATATGTTCTGCTGGAACAGAATTCGGACAGACCCTTTTCGAGAAATAGCATACCCATCCGTTGGAGTATTCATCATCCGTCCACCGTCCACAAGGTCATTCTCCGGATTCTTCTAACGATGGAAGTGTATCGACGGATTCAGTACCGATTGTTGCCGCCATTGCATATTTTTCTGTCAATAATTGATGTTTCTTGTGAGGTCGAATTGAACTTGAGATGGTCTTGAAGATTAAGGGCCACACTCAATTAAAATGATGATTGGTAAGTGATCGCTGAAAATGCCAATATCTAGAGCTAGATTTTAGAGGAAAATACCAAAACCGTGATAAAGTGAATTTTAATTCGGTGTGCAGCGTGTGCAGGCTTAAGAGTGACCCATAATGCCACAATTGACACGTTGCGGATGCGTTGACGTAAATTTGACAGAAAACCTATGGGAAAACTGTCAAATTCACGCAAACGCATCCGCAACGTATCAATTGTGGGCCAGCCATTAGTTTGTAAATTAATCGGTGCAAGAAGAGTGTATTAAGGCCTTACCAAACTGCAGCGTTTTTTGCAAACGCCACAGCGAAATCGCGGTGAAAAAATCGCCACTGTGAGATTACATGGCGGCTTATGGAAGCGCACAAACCGACGTGATGCGTTTTTTAATCGCGTCGGTTTGTGCGCTTCCGTAAGCGGCTATGTAATCTTACCATGGCCGATTTTTTCGCCGCGATTTAGCTGGGCCGGCGGCAAAAAAACGCTGCAGTTTGGTGAGGCCTTTAGACGTTCCGTTTCCGACACATCGGCGACGGCATGTGGACGAGTGTCGACTGCAGCAGCTGCGGGTCCAGCAGGACTTCGTCGAGATCTAGGACATCCAGGAGAGCTGGTTTGCAAAGCAACAAATTATTTATTTCTACTAAATTTTGAAGACAATATCTAATATCCTGTTTTATTTTATTTGTTCTATTTTGTTTTGTTTTGTTTTTCATTATGCTTGTCTCTTTTCAGTCACATTGGAACGGCTCATTGCTTTTGGTGGAAATTGCTACATATTTCCAGCGTATCGTATATAATCCCAGTGATTTCTCGTGGAAGTGTAGAGGATTTCTCGGATTCCGTCAAAGCGAGTATCATGTCAACATATTCCTTCCCATTCCCTACTTGACTAGCATTCGGGCATGGCCGGCGCCGGTATTGCTTCATAATGGGTCACCAATTTTTACACATTGAAGATCCCAAGTAACCACAAGCATTATATTATTGCACTTATTCAACCCAAAATCAACATCAGTAATGCGGGATCGCATCAATTCAACAGTTCTCGAGTACTTTTTCAAACAGACGTATCTGATTTTGTAAACAAAGAGGGGAAGTAAAATTCAAACGTAAATTTCTCAAAACTCTCAGCACCCTCAAGGAAAGTATCATTACCATGATGTTAAAGAAGTGTTATTCCTTGTGTTGTTAGCCCTAGTTTAGATAAAAGTGCTAAGGGTTTCAAGAATTTAACGTTTGAATCTTACTTCCCCTCTTTGTTTACAAAATCAGATACGTCTGTTTGAAAAAGTACTCGAGAGTTGTCAAGTAAGGAATCGTTAGATTAGCGTTAGATTAGATAGGATGTAGTGATGCATTACCAATGCAATAATGCTACTTTAGCAATGTCTTATGGCATTACAAAAGATATAGCATTAGTTCGATCTTAGTGGGGCCCTTTTCAGCTTTAATCCAACTTCAATGATGCACTAGACATAATACATATGCCCTATATATGCAAGCTATTACAGCCTCGTGGTTACTTGGGATGTATGTTAGTCCCAAACATCAGCTGTTAGTTCTTTGTGTAAATACAGCTGATCTGGCATTAACGGAATTGCATCCGGGGGCGGTCAATCTAAATAAATGATAATAAATAATGATGATTGGTAAGCGATCGCTACCGTGGAAAGCATTGATGACTTTCCACAGAGAGTATATTTGTATAAAATAGCTGCCATATTGTTATCGTGTAGCCCCCTCCCCCCCTCCAGTACCATGATAATTCATGTCATTAGAAACAATGCCGGAGGCGGCAAAATTGAAACTAAATACCAGAGTTGACTGCGGATAATAAATGTTCTTGGGGGAACGTAAGCTGAAGCTATGCAAATGTCTTTATGCTACGCAGTTACTTGACAAGCAACGATGTTGATGCCTAAAAGAGCTGGTAGATAAATCGAAAGACATGATTGACGCTAGGACGCGGGTCCTCCTTTAGCCCATGCTGGAGGTGGCTGGATTCGATTCCCGGTCTGGTATAGGAATTTTTCGTTAAGAAAAATATCTCGACGCCCTGGGCATAGGGCTTGCCACACAATCATACTGATGCAAAAACGGTATCTGGCATCAAAGGCTCTCAATTAATAACTGTGGAAGTGCAATTAGAACACTATATATGCAATTAGAACACTTATAAGGTTGTGGACCAATTTGAGAGTTAAATTTAAGTTTAGTTGTGACACTTCGAAAGTTATGTTGCCATGTTCGAAAATCCCTGTATTTTTAATAAACCGGATTTCAAATAGAATGTAGCCACGATGGTGAAATTTTAACTTCGCATCTGTCAGAAATAACCAAGCTCGGATAGCAGGGTAGCAGCATAACTGTCCATCTGTCAATTTTTAATCAAAGTTAAATTTAACTGGCGAATTGGTTCACAGCTTAATAAGCTTGAAATGCAAAATAAGAAGAAGAAGATTGACGCTAGGAGAGGCCATGAAACTGTGAATTGCATAAGGTTAGATTTTAATGTCGAAAGCAAGTCAGAAACTCAGCTTTTAAGAGGGCATTGTATATTGAACCTGACTACAATGAATGCCACAATGTCCGAAAAAGCCATCAATCCTCGATCGGACGAGGATTCCTCTTGGAAAATTTGAGGAGTTGCGTTTTTATTATTATTTTTCTTTTATAGTAATGGCGGAAAGTTCTTACTACATCCAGGAGTTGGTGCAATAAGAGTCTTCGATTTTAGAATTTCTTCCCTATTAGCCTGAGTGTTTTTAATTCTTATGGAGGTGACTTTTGTTATCTTACGCTTTTTCGGAGAAGAACATTTTCTTTTTGAAGATCCGAGTACGTGTACCACCGTAGAATCTCGTTCATCAGATGAGTCAGAGTCCGATTCTTCAGCTGATAAAATCGAAAATAGGTTTTCATCTCGAACGGCTGTTGCAGACTTATGCATTTCTGCATAAGTCTGCCTGGAGCGTCCAGTGATGGTTCTACACTGCACTTTATCGCATTGCCTGTGATAGATGAGAATTCCCACCCAAATAAATACACTTCTGTACAGCTTGTGAGCAAGAATCCTCTGTGTGGTTTTCACCACACTTACCGCAACGGAATTTCTTGCTCCAATGATTGGACGACTGTCTCTGTTCTATATGTATCATCTGCAAGCGCACAGACAAAAACTCAATCTCGATACATATTTCGGGATAACTGAAGAACATTCAGAAGCCAGTCCAGCCAGACTATGGAGACAGTGTGCATACATCCGATATTGAAAACTCGTTATGACAATCTTATCTTTGTTCATACTACAGCGTTGTAACATAATACAGGCTATCTTGATGCATTTTCCTTGAAAGATACTTTTCATGTTATGTTAAACTGAAGTCTGAATAAGGCATTATTTGCTTTTTCAAAATTCGGCGCTTCTACACACAGTTTATTAAATCTATTCTTATAAACCGAGATTCTTGAATATTTACCTATCAAATCTCTTGAAATGCCAAGAGTTTCAGAGTTTCGATGTATTCCACCAAGTCATTGACGAATGAAGAGAATTGACGCATATGCATCAAATATTGGTCATGCGGATGTCTCTCTTAGTTCAGTCAAAGGCGCGGCTATAAAACAACACTATGCATGGCACATGCTGCATGTAGCTCAATCTAATAATGCTGTGAAAGTGCATTTAAAACACCTAGTTGGGAGCAAGCAATAAGCTAATTGCGAAACATTGTAAACAATGACTTAACGTCGATTCTCTCGAATTTCAAAACGCTCGTGCGAAATGTAAGTATTATCTGAGACTTATGTTTGCTCTGCACGCAAAAAAGAAAACGCCTCAGAAACTCTTAGCCTTATTCTGCGTGGAGGGTGAGTCGACACGACTCGCTCTCACATACGAGGTGACAATTGTCGCCTCGTGTGAGGTGACTCTCCGTGCAAATCAAATGGCAAATTCCCAAAAAAAAACATCGTTAAGTTTGCTCATCAAACTACTTTATTCCTCGCTCGCAGTTGACACGCCTGGTTTCTTTCCATATTTGTAATCTTTGTTCAGAGATTTTGGTAACTCGATGTTTGTAGTGGTGGAAGAATCGCTATGCTGAACTTGGTCGGGCCAAATGCCGTCCCCTGTGAAATGGAAATCTAACTCCATTGTATACAAACACAGCGACAGCATCTGCGTCGGGGTAACAGCGTTTAGTTCTATACCGAAATCTTCATGCTTCTTTTTCGCCTTTTTGCACTCTATGAGGTTGTCTAGTTTTTGGCTGATTCGTGACCTGTGAGGACAACAACATTAAGTTTCATTTCTTTTTTGTATCACAAAGCTTTGGAATGCAGAGTACTTACAAAGGGTATAGAAGAATTTGTACATTCGCATAGATCTCGTCCAAAGAAAATTCTTTGCTTCTTAAAAAATCAAGCGTTTCCTGCATTTGTACTGCAGGTACATGAAACCAATTTGGATGTCGCTTCAGTTGTTCAATAGCATCTGTTCCTTGCTGTTGAAAAACCATATTAAGGTAATGAGTAATGTCTTTTCCTTTCGTTCTGTCGTAGCCTTCCCTAACATATCTGCAATGGAAAGCAAACAATTAGTTATCAGCTTCTTACATGGCCGATTATCTATTATTCAATTGTATGCATATTCCTCCATAGAACTGACTAATAGTTACTTAATCTCTTAGTAATGTTTATTTATACTTTTCAAAGCTTTGCGAATGACTAGATAACACGTTCAGTGAGACGCATCGAACTTTCAACTGATGTAGAAAATCCAACCGGATAGCCGCTTTTGTTTGATAAGCTATGAGCTTAGTTATCCTAGGATGTTTGGACAGCACTTCAAATTCTTTAGTTTTTTTAAACTGTTCTAACCGTGCTAGAACAGTGTCAGGTGACAATGTCAGAATAGTCGAATACTTGAGCACTCCGGCTTCATCGATCCCAAACTTCCGAAGATGGCCCAATAACTCTTTTACTTTTTCGCATGATACCATCATAACCTTCGGTTGTTTAACCATGACGTCTTTTATGTTCATCCCTGCTATCGAAGGCACAACTTCTGGGTATTTCAGTAAATTTTCTGGATCCGAATGCAGCAGATACAGGTTCCTTATAATCTTCTCTCTAGTCAATTTCAAATCGTACTGTAGGATATCCACAACTCGTTGAGTATGACCAAAACTTTTGTGTTTTACTTTGGAGTAGGACATCCAGAGCTTTTTGAATTCATCATCAGTAAGTCTCAGTCTTTCACGAAGAAAATCATTAAGAAAGTGCTCTCGAATTGTTTGTAGATGCATCTCATCACTGTAGTTGATGTTCGGATTGATATCGGTATCAAATTGCTTCTTAAGCTGGTCCATCATGTTCAGCTCAAATGGTATGAACTTGTTGTTCTTTAAAGCTTTAATTTGTTGTCTTATGATTCTTATATACTTGGATACTGCTACTAAACTCAAGGATTCAACAAATCCACATTCTCGTAAAATTGTGGATCTGTTTTCAATAGTGATCAAGTGCAATGAAAACAGCTCGGGTTGCTCTAAAATTTCATTGCTGGTTGCATTCAAATACTTGAAATAGGCTATTTTACGACGGATATCCGTTGGCTCCATGTCCATGAGAAATCTGTGCTGTGTTAAGTATTTGTGCATGAAATGTTCACTAACATCTGGAAAATTTAAGAAAATTTACTTTGTTAGCATTACTGCAATTTCACTCAAGTCCTCAGACATCTAACCCAAAAGTGGACAGAAGAATCGCGTTGCTTCATTGATATTAGCGAATCTTGGCTCCGAGCAAAATAAACGAACAAAATTACACCGATTTTTCAGCAGGATCTTTAGTCTGTACATGTTTTTCTCTCAAAAGTTAACTATTAACTTGATTTTAAGTCCCTTCACAGCTTTGGTGTACTTTTAGCAATCAGCATGTCTTTCAGCATCAGTGCTTGACCGGGTTTTATTGTTATGTAAACACAAAAAACGATATCAAATTGAAAAATGAAGATATGACAGGAAACAGTGCCTCAATGACATTTATATAAGGTTTGTGCAACCGCGGTTCATCAGTATCAATGTCGTCTATATAAGGTCTGGGGCAATCGCAGAGTAAAATCGATTGTCGCTAGTCGATATATTCGGTTTTCAACTGAAACCATAATAGTGAATTTAACTGAGGTAATTGAATTTTTGCCACACAAACTTTCAAACCCCTGAGATTTGACAATCGAGTAGCGATATAGGGCCAATTTTTCCAGATCGGTACACTAGATTTGGTTGGAAAATTAAGTTTTATAGCACATCCCGAATAAACAAGTATTTTAAAGGTATTACACCCTTTATCGTTTCATATTTATTCAAGTTATCTTCCAACAATAATAAACTGAAGATAAAGTGTATTATATCGATGATATATGTTATCGTAAATCAAGATCTTACCATAACACTAATAGGTTGTAAAGTATCGTTACCATACCAAAAATGACTTTTTCTCGAACAAAATTTCCGGTGTACTATACAGTAAATAATTTGTTAATAATATTTTTTTATGCAGTTTTGTTTTACTTTAGGCGGTATCTGGTCCAGTTCTGGGTATATTATAAAATATTTTTTTCAACCATTACGATTTACGTTAACATAATTTAAAAGTAAGTACGATATGAAAAGATAATAAGTCGGCGTCGGTGGTGTAGTGGTAAGCGTGACTGATACTGGCACCCCAGTGGGTCTGGGTTCAATCCCAGTCGACGTCACTGGTTTTTCTGAGGCGAAAAAATCTGGTCACGTCTTCCTTCGGAAGGGAAGTAAAGCCGTTGGTCCCGGCTCATAAGCTTGTAGTACACTGTTTGTCCAATAGCATAGGCAGCTAGACAGCTGACAGATATCATAGTGTGCCTATCTGCCTATGACAAATATTTGGCTATTGGACAAACAGTGATATAGTCATGAGTCGTTAGGTAGGGTCACGGTGGTGAAGTCGTCTCCCTGGAGACGGTGGTTGTCACCATGTGAGGAAATGGTGGCGAACCAGCCAGAGGCTGAAAGCCACTATAATAAAGATATATATATAAAAAAAAAAAAAATGTGAAATAGGCCGACGGAAAATAAATTTAAAAAAAAAAGATAATAGATATCGTTACAGTATTGTAATATTATATGAGAATTTCAATCATGATGATAACTGCTACCATCATGATACAATAATGAATAATACTTTTCCCGTTTTTTGTTTCTCCCAATCCAAGTAAATAAAAACACACCTTGGATGTTGACATTTGTTTTATTAATAGCTTTTCAATGTGAAAAATGTATAGAAATTGAGGGGATATAATTAAAAAATACCAGCATAAGTAAATCCAAACCAAAGCAAAGGTAATCCAACTAAGAAACTCCTTGATTAATGGAACTTTAACTTAACTAGGAGATACAAGAAATACTATAATAAGAGATCAGCGTACTCAAAAACCGACAATCAAAGGTATATTATTAAAGTCAACAGTACTGCTCACAAGTGGATTAAAATTCAGTTAGAAAGTAATTAATTTGCAACATACCCTTCACGAAGACTGATAAAACCACTCCCTTAAGAATACATATTATAATGATCAGTATTATAAGATGAGTCATACATTTTGTGATAATATACTAAAAATTACGTATTGTTAAAACAGTTTCCTGTTTTTTTGTTTATCGTGACCATAGTTCATATTTTTCCTTCGTTATATCGTACACACTTAGAAAATAACTCCGAACTCGGATCAATTTTCTACCGAACCACATGGGTTGCCAACGAGAAACCGAATAAATCGTTTATTTATATTGTTTTCGGGTGTATTTATTGAGTTAAACCAGAATTTCGGTTACTATATGAAATATTTGACAGATAAAAATGTAAGATGATCCGAACAGTTCGGTAAAGCAGGGATATTCAAGAGTTCGGTACATGAAAACCGAGAAAACTCGGTAAACTGAACCGAGCATTCACTGAATATTCTTAAACGTCAATCATTTCTCTTCGAGTCAATTTCGCAACAGCTATGTCTACCGAAAAACTCGGTTATTTTCGCTGACTCGATAAGGCCTGAAAATCGATCAGCCATTTTATCTCGCGTGTGCGTGCCGCAATTTCCATTGCGTGGTGCGAAGAAGAATAAAAACAATGATTAGACCAAGAAAATTGTAAGATGTAGATTATATAAATTGTTTTTAACATAATTTTTAACATAAGTTTTAATTTTCAGTCCGAGGATGACAGTTTCCCAATGGTAGCAGTAAGCCGATGTTAATCTGACGGGGGATTATCTTGGAAGATTCAGTGGACTTTGCCGTCTGTTGGTTCTGCATTCGAGGGTGGTTTTGTTCGTTTGCTGCATTTGGTATAGAGCCACCCAGGGAGCTACCGGGACAGCACAAACAGGTGCATTCTTTTATCACTGGAGCAGTGTATGATGTAGGTATAAAGAGCAAGATATGCGGGAAATTTAGGAAATTAATTATTGCCATAAAAAAAAAACAAATTCCGTAGCTGCAACAGGAAGTCGGTTTTTTTGACAGCCTTCGGTTATATTTGAGTAAACCGATGTTCGATAATTGCTGATTTGATTTATTTTTGTCAACCGAGATTTTCGGTTAATTTGACTGATAGTGAGAATGTAAAAAATTAACGAGAACTCGGTTGTTCCATTTTTAACAAAACAGACTACCGAGCGTTCAGCAGATGAAAACTCGGTTGAAATTCGGTATTATTTTCTAAGTGTATACAATGAGTGAGCAAGGGATATACTATACGGAACTGTCAAATTCTTGTTTATGAAATCATTATCATATATAGAATACTCTATTTATGGTTGTTTAAAGTTTGAATGGTTTCTTACGGCAGGAAGAACGAAAATCAGTACAAAAGCAACAAGAAAAGGAAATGAAGTCAGCTTTGAGACTTCTAAAGCAGCAAGAAAGAGAAGAACTAAAAGAAAGAAAGAAGAAAGAACAGGCTGCTTTAAAAATAGTGAAATAGAAAGAACGCTTGGAGAAAAATAAGCTAGAAAAAAGGTCAGATAAGTCCGTGACTACTGCGAAAAAAACTTGAAGCTACTAACCAGTTACAACACTTACATACATGATTATATGCATATATTATTACTGTTAGCTCTACAAGCTTACTGCATATCGTTACACTCTTACTTAAACCATTGTTTGATGATAAATAAAACATTACATAAAAATACCAGTTAAATATTGCTCATGATTATGAATTCACTTGAATAAACTAACGCTTTGGGGTGTATAAGGGTGTGCAGAACTACTCCCAAGTTTTTTTTTTCTAAACGCTCTTTTCTCCTCGTACAATTTAAAGTAAAAAACCCTTTTCATCATAGTCTTGCCCATTTAAACTTCAATATTCTGGTCAAGTGTTCACATAGTTCTTTGAAACCTCTACAATAATCAAAATTTATACTGCCGGTGGAAGCATTGTACTTGTCTTTTTCTATGGGCGTAAATATCTTGTGCTTTAACGTTATAGGGTGGATAATGGCTTCCACCATCATCCATCATCATTATCTTATTATCGTCAGGGGCTAAATTAAGTCAAAGAACTTTGATTTTTTGGTATGAATGGACATCATGTTCTAGAGCATATTCTAGTCCATATACCACGTTTAAAGGTTTAGAGAAATTTAAGACGTCTCCCACACCCTGCGTTAAAAATCACTTAAAAAAAATTTCAAAAGTGTACATGTACCGTGAAAATTTGCCAACCAGACCCTCCTTCAATATCATCCCCCCCCTTCTTAACAGTCGACGTGGTATATATGGATTTAAGATCTTAAGATCTTAAAATCGAAAGACACTGCCAACATATCGGTTGAATTTGTCATGTTCGGAATATGAGCCATAACTGTTCGGAATTTGACCCAGTATAAAAATAGTGTTCGGAATTTGAGTCAAAATGAATTGAGAATATTGTCATATTTTTGCCATGAATAGGGATTTTTGAATCAATTTCATCGTAGTCTAGTGATTAGAATACGCTAGTGTACTGAACAATCAAATTTCACAAGAAACAGAAGAAAGTTAACAAGCCTTTCCGGATATTCAACAGTCGACGTGTAATTTTATTTGAGAGAGTTATAATTTCCCTAAATCGTTTAAGAAACATAGTAAACATAGTGCTCGATTTTGTTATCTTATGTTAGCTTACGTTTAGTGATTACTTCAGATCTCCGTCGAAGCTATCCGGTATTTACGAAACCGTTCCAATAATGATCTGTGTAATTAATTTCCTATTTAATAATAGACTATTGAATTCATCGATCGTTTAATATATTACCTTCAGTAGAAGTTTAATCTAGTATCGGTTCAATTGTGCGGAGCCTTGTGAATTCAATGTTTACAATCTGCAAGAAGTGGTTGGGTAGGGAGAATAGTTTTTCACACTAGAATTTGTCAAAAAACAGAATTTTACCTCTTAGATTAAACCACTGTAGCTTGTTAATTGTTTATAAATTCACTACTTTAGGAACCAAATTTAATAAAGAAGTTTAATAAAGTTACAAATCAAGCAAAACAATGCATTAGGTCCTAAGTAACATTGAGAGACTCTCTTTGTCGACTTTCTCTTTGGGTTCCTACGGCTATGCAAAAACATGTTCAACTATTTTCAACATACAATACGATAGTTTAAAGTGTGATTAGGGATCCAGTACGTTGAAAACATCAGCATATCGTTTAATAGACAAGCTATTAACCAAAGAGAAAGTCGACGAAGAGAATCTCTCAATGTTACTTAGGACCTAATGAATTGTTTTGCTTGAAATGTGATCAGAATAGCTGAATTTCTATTGTGTTATCTAGCCTATTATGTTCGATAGACGTTATCTAGGTATTGTGATCGTTTGACGTTTCCGCAATCCTCTTGCTGATCGCTGGGTGTGTCTACGTTGACGGAGGATGATTCGCCAAAGGGCGTAACAGTCCCCCCCCCAGTACGCTGGACCCCTGGTTCTGCTTACCAAGATTTATTCCAACTTCTAATACAGCCAGCTTCACTGCCGGTCGTTCATATAATCCATGAGCTGTTTGTACCGTTGCACTTCGAACTTGCCCACCCTTTTCCGTCACACCGACTACCCGGCCCTTAGGCCAAGAGTTGCGCGGAAGATTGGGGTCAACTACAATCACAATGTCACCAATCTGTATTGGTTTGACTGGCTGATGCCATTTAGTTCGACGACAGATGCTGGGCAAGTACTCCTGAATCCATCTTTTCCAGAAATGGTTGGCATAGACTTCAGATGTTCTCCAGCTATTTTTGAGTTTCGCTATGCTATCGTCGAAAGGAATCAATGGTTTCAAGCCACTAGAGGACCCGATCAAGAAATGGTTCGGCGTTAAGGCTGGTTGAGACTCGTAGTCAATGGGCACGTACGTAAGCGGTCTTGAGTTTAATATGCTTTCTATCTCCAGTAACGTTGTCCGTAGAACTTCGTCAGTTGGTAGTCGGGGAAACTGCATTTGTGCAAGGATTGTTTTCACTGACCGTATTAAACGTTCCCAGCAACCACCCATATGGGGACTGCTGGGTGGATTAAATGACCACTTTGTAAAGCTTGTAACAAACTCTCCCATTAATTTTGTTTTATCAATACGAAAGTACCGCCTCGGTAAGCTCCCTATTTGCTCAATAAAGTTGGTGCCTCTATCGCTGTAAATGCAGACAGGCACACCGCGTCTAGCCATAAAGTTTCAGTAAGGCCATTATACATGAGCTTGTGTTTAGTGTATGCGCAATTTCTAGATGAACCGCTCGTACTACTAAGCAGGTCAAAAGAACGCCCCATCTTTTCTCAATGCGTCGTCCAACGGTCACATACATAGGACCAAAATAGTTCTATTCCAACGTGTGAGAAAGGAGGAGCATATGCTTCAAGCCTAGCCAATGGCAAGTCTGCCATTGCCGGTGGTCTAGGTAAAACGGTATTATTTTTGCATCTTTGACACATCTTTCGTACCTGGTCACATACTCGACGTAACCTAGGTATCACATATTTTTGACGGAGTTCATTCACAATAGTTTAGTTATTACAATGGTGATATTTTTCGTGCTCATATTGTACCACAAGTTTTGTCACATGGTGTTCTCTGGGTAGAACGATAGGACTTGCAGTATACGGACCAATGAATTTACAATTTCTACCTCGACCCCCTATCCTAATCACGCCTTTTTCATCGATGTAAGGGGACAGGTTATATATGCGGCTTCGTTTAGATAAGACATGTTCACCGACACTCTCCGACTGAGATGCATGCTGTAGGATGACAATTTCTTCTGCGTATGAGGAGCGCTGAGCACACTGGTAAGCATAGCATTCTGCTAATTCTAATTCTTCTTGATTTATTTTTTTTATTTATTTATTTATTTCAGCTTTCTCCGAATGTTCATAGGAAATCGTCTAATGAAGGCGATTCGACGTAATAGCCGCCACCAGTTCGAAAACATTTCGGTTCTAATTACGTCCTATACAAGTGAATGATGGTTTACGGTACATCGGAGTTCTACAGTTGACACATGTTGATCTGCGGGTGGCCCAGGCCAGTCATGTTTTGGTTTCCATAGAAACTCTGGCCCTCGAAACCAGCGTCCAGATGGGGTAAGATCGGGGGCTCGTTGCCATTTAGTTCCATCGTCTGCCACATTTTTTCGTGAAGATAGCCAGTTCCACTCCCAAATTTCAGTAGTCTCCAATATTTCACCCACTCTGAATCCAACAAACTGACTAAACCGTCGATGATCCGAGGCTAACCAGTATAAAACATCTCTTAAAGGGGCAACGCGAGTCTTTGTAGTTACTAAGGAGTATTCAATTATGCCATTTTCCTCGAACCGTAGATATGCTACTGCCGCATATCCCTCGATCAACAAATATATGCAGCTGAATGTTATTCGTTTCCAAATTGCAGGATGTTTTGATGCGATAACACCTTGGTATCGACACATCTTCCACCTTAGGCAGTTCTTTAAGCCAAATTCGCCATTTTATGAATTGTTTTTCACCGATTGGCTCATCCCACTCTGTATCGCTTCGCCATACGTCTTGGAGCAGAACTTTAAGGAACATGAGAAGATTACCGAGCAGACCTAACGGATCAAAAATGGTCATAAGTGCTCTCAAAATATCCCTCTTAGTGGGCACTCTACTCCCTTCCAGTAGCTCTTGATCATGTTTAACTGACAGACGGAACGTGAACATATCATCAGCAGTATTCCACCACATTCCTAAAACCTTTTCAGTTGCCAGTTCAGAATCAATGTTAAGGTTTTTATCCGAAATAGATTGTTGTTTGAGCCCCTCTAACACACGATTTGAATTGGATAGCCATCCACGAATGTCGAAACCAGCTTGCCCGTGGATAAAATGAATCTGACGTATAAGTTCTAACGGCTCATCCTCTGTCTCTACGATGCTCAACAGATCATCAACGTAATGATCTTTCACGATGACTTCTACTGCTCTGGGATATTGATGTTCGAATTTTTGTGCGTTAGTGTTCTTAACAAATTGCGCACTGCTAGGAGAGCAGTTGGCACCAAACGTCATTACTTGTACAACATAGACAGACAAACCTGATCCGGGAATCCCCTTATACCACAAGAATCTCTGGCAATGCTGGTCGACTGAGTTCATTAATACTTGCAGGAACATTTCCCGTTTGTTGACATTGACTACTGGGAAAATTGGGAGGTACCACACCCGCGATCGAGAAACCTCCAGCTCTTCTTCCGTAAGCTCGCGGATATATCCTTTCTCCGCGTAATCTCGTATTTTTTCCTGCATAGCCATTGCAAGTTCCGGTTCTCGAAGCAAGCGTTTCTCCAGACATTGGAAGCGTTTAAGTGCCATCGGTTGACTATCTGGTAGCTGTATATTATCGAACTTCCATAACAAAATTGTCTCGTATCTCTGTCCCTTTAACTTAGTGTTGCCTTTCAGCATTTCCAATGCTCGTTCGTCTGCCTTCGACAATAATGGTTGACTGGGAGCTTGTATGCCGATGCTGTCGAACGAAAAATAATCTTTTACAGCAATGTGTAGAGCTTCGCATTCACAAATGTGGAAATTATGCTCAGTTCGTCCATCGATACGGTTCCCAGTAGAGCATGGTCCATAAACCAGCCATTCTAATGGAGTTTTGGCCGCGACCGGTTGGTATTCGCTTCCTTCTTTGCAGTCCACAATACGTGCCAAATGAACGTTGTCCATTCCGATAAGCACACGTGGTCTAACATTTTTATAAGATTCCATAGGGAGACCAACAAGGTGGCGATAATGTTGAGCCAGATCTTGCATTATTACGGACTGCGCTGGCAATTGCAAACTCTTTACCGTATGCATATTGGTCATGCAATTCCTGTTGTGTCGTTGCCCTTGCGTTCCAGATATTTCGATTGTACACCTCACTGAGTCCTTTTCGTACCTATTTTGACCGCCAGTCCAACTTATGCAAAGCGGGTACGGCTCACCGGAAACGTCCAGCTCTTCCCAAAGGCTATGTTCCATTAAAGAACATATAGATCCCTCATCTATAAACGCGTACGTCTTTACAGCTTTTTGTCGACTGTATATAATGACCTCGACGTACTTTAGCAAGACAGTTCCAAGGCAACAATGGTGAGTATTACAATGTTCAGTGGTGTTTGACGCACCTGCTCCACGGGAACTAGAAGAGACGTTAGAGCTGGATTCATTTCGATTGGGTCGGTATCGAATTTCGTCATGCAGCAATGGGTGGTGGAGGAATGTGCAACCGTTTTTGTTACAAGGTTTATTCACTTCGCACGCACTGAAATGTTTCTTGAGGCATTTTCTGCATATTTTATTGTCCTTGATCAGTGTCCATCGAGCCTGTGTATGCATTTCCAGGAACGCGCTGCACTCAGTAATTGTATCTTCCTCCGCAAGCAAAACAACATTTTCCTTCGCTGTTTGGTGTTGCTTCAGTATGTGTGTGCAGAAACGCTTCGTCCTTATTGCGACGCCTTTCTTGCCTTTGAAACCGGCTAACTACGGTAGGTGCAGTAACCTTGCTCAGTGCATCTACAAGGTTACCGATCCATGCACTGAAATCTTTCAAAGTAAGAGCCTGCAGTGACTGACGATGTAGTGCCCAATTCATCTTAATGGTGGGTGGGAGGCTATCAGTTAGTTCATGTAGCAGTGCAACATTATAAAGACACTCTTCCATTCGACATGCTTGTATTGTCACGCATAAATTTTGCACGGCGACGCCAAAGTCGATTATGCTCTCCATCTTATCTGCCTTCAGTGCAGGCATCATGCGAATACGGTTGATCATGGTTTCAACGATGACTTCGGGGTTTCCAAACAAAGTTCTGAGACGGGAAAGTATCGTGGAAACGTTCTCAGGATGAAGTAGTAGGCTTTTCACTGCAGAAAGTGCTCGATCATGAAGACTCCTCTCCAATCTATCAAGAAGTTCATCGTTACCGAAACCACACATTCTAGTAGTTCGCTCATAGGCTGCTATAAACCGCGGCCAGTCTTCAGGATCACCTCCAAACCTGGGTAAATCTTTCACAGTCTGGCGTGCTGCCAGATGTGATCTGGTTAGGGTCATTTCTGGTTGGTTCGGTGGTCGATATCTAGGTACCGGCGTTCCCTCCAGAACTGTAGGCGTACGGGAATCCTTACCCATTTCATCCGTTTTCTTGAGCCATTCTCGTATTTTGTCTGTAGAATCTGTTCCAATTTCTTCGTCCTCCGTTTCATTTTCGCTCGCCTCCTCCAGTAGCGTCTTTTCCAGTTCCAACCGCTCTTCTAACTGCTTCCGTTCCAATAGCTGCTTAGCTTCCAATGCTTTCAATTGGTGTTCTCTTAGCTTTGCCGAGCGAATTGAATGCTTTGACGTCTGGATTTTGTAATCCGCTTTCGAATTAACATCTACAGACTTACTCTCTTGTACATATTTCTTCTTTGTACCGGTGTATGGAGGTGCTTTGGTATCCAAGGGCTGTACTGGTCGCGAGAGTTGGAGAATATTTTGTTGCTGTATTTGCTGTACCTGACGTTTATGTTGGAGTCTTTCGGCTGCAAGGATCTGTTCAATCGCATTTAACTGTTCTGCGAGTGTGCGGTTCATGTTGAAAACATCACCATGAGTTGAAGATTTTACGGGTGTCGAATGGGTCGTCTGCTGACGTAGAGATTCACCTAGTGGCTGCTGCAATTGTTGCTCTTGTTGCTGCTGCTGCGATTGCTGCTGCTGCGATTGCTGCTGCTGCGATTGCTGCTGCTGTTGCAATACTCGCCGCTGCCTTTGATGTCGGGAGTTCATGTTCGATACCATCAGTTACGTTCATGCATTCATAATGGTACCAAACATCGCATTCATCACACTGTACCATACGAGTGTAATCCAACTTGTGACACTCGCCACAGCCAGTTTTGGCCTCCAACTGGGTATCGTTAACCGGAATCCTTTTTCCTCCAACTGCACCCTTTTTCGATGGCATAGTACCGGCTAGCGTAAACGGAAATTATAATTTGTTGTCGAAACTGATAACAAGTTAGCAAGCCTTTCCGGATATTCAACAGTCGACGTGTAATTTTATTTAAGAGAGTTATAATTTCCCTAAATCATATAAGAAACATAGTAAACATAGTGCTCGATTTTGTTATCTTATGTTAGCTTACGTTTAGTGATTACTTCAGATTTCCGTCGAAGCTATCCGGTATTCATGAAACCGTTCCAATAATGATCTGTGTAATTAATGTCCTATTTAATAATAGACTACTGAATTCATCGATCGTTTAATATATTACCTTCAGTAGAAGTTTAATCTAGTATCGGTTCAATTGTGCGGAGCCTTGTGAATTCAATGTTTACAATCTGCAAGAAGTGGTTGGGTAGGGAGAATAATTTTTCACACTAGAATGTGCCAAAAAAACAGAATTTTACCTCTTAGATTAAACCACTGTAGCTTGTTAATTGTTTATAAATTCACTACTTTGGGAACCAAATTTAATAAAGAAGTTTAATAAAGTTACCAATGTGATCAGAATAGCTGAATTTCTATTGTGTTATCTAGCCTTTTATGTTCGATAGACGTTATCTAGGTATTGTGATCGTTTGACGTTTCCGCAATCCTCTTGCTGATCGCTGGGTGTGTCTACGTTGACGGAGGATGATTCGCCAAGGGGCGTAACAGAGACACTATTTAATAATCAACAAAGCTTAAGTGTTCGGAATTTGAGCCAAAACGGTACAATAAACAATCACGGAGCAAACGAATCAAAATAAATAGTATGACGTAGCACTTTCCGAGGTTTTGTGTAGCGTGCGCAATGAGTACAGTGGTATTAATGTCATGAGCGAATTTTGCTCATTTCACTAATTCTCAGGTATTTTTCAAACAGACGTATGTCATTTGTAACAAAGAGAAGTAAGATTCAAACGTAAATTTCTCGAAACCCTTAGCACTTTCATGCAAACTTGGGCCACCAACACAGGGAATAACATTGCTTTACATGATTGTGATGCTACTTTATGTGAGGGTACTGAGAATTTCGAGAAATTTGCTTTTGAATCTTACTTCCCCTCTTTGTTTACAAAATGACATACGTCTGTTTGAAAAAGTTTCCGAGAATTCTGTTGTGGCTACTGGCTCAGACCTTATATAGACGTCATTGCATCAGTATCAGATGTGCACTACACGGTTGTTCGCGAAAAACCTTTAATGGGTAAAAAACACGGGTAAAAATCCACACTTATTTAATGGCAAAAATCCATGTAAAATTCCACATAATATTCATTTTTTTCACATATAAACAGAACCCTTGTGAAACACAAATGAAATTTATGTGGCAAATGAAAAATATGTGTGGCCACACATAGTGGTTATGTGTACGCATAGGAAGTATCCCAACAAACATCGGTATTGAATTAGAGCTTGTTCAAGCAAATTTGGAGAAGCTATTCAGCTGTTTCTTCTAGAATAGCTGAATAGCTTCTCCAAATTTGTTTGAAAAAGCTCTAATTCAACACCGATGTTTGGTGGGATGTGTGGTTACAATTAGATAATATTTGTTTATCTAATTGAAAAAATGCATGTGTGGGGCACATAGATATTATCATTACCTTTGTATCAGTGTACACTTTGATGCTGTATATGTACGTGTGTAGCACACGCTTTGCGAGAAAAGGTCTCAGAAGTGTTTGTTTACAAATGTTGATAGGCCCTATTCCATTGTTGGTCGAGTATTGTGAAATTCTGTTTTCGGATGAACAAATGTCAGTCAGACAAATGTTAAAGCACAGAGAACAGACGTTCATCTTCAGTTTGCTACTTGTGTAAAACTTTAAACCGACATTTCAAATGTATGTCGTTATGCTCCTGGTAAGCAGCGCTGCAGTTGTGCGATAACTGTCATGTCAATGTTTATCAATAAAAAGTCTAGCACATAACCTGAAAAGTTTTGTTTGTTTTTCTCTGCACTTGCTTCTTGTACCGGCTTCCCATATTAATGGAAGTTTATAGAATCAAAAAATGGGTCGCAAATGTGAAATTTATTGGTGTAGTAATCAGCAACGATACGGCATTTCCTTTTATCAGTTCCCAGCTGAAAATGAAATGTAAGTTTTTCTTCACCTTCGAAATTATTAATACTATTGACAGTATCTTTTATAACGCAGGTGCCATGCCTGGGTAGAAAAATGTTGCTCTGCAGCAGGATCACAAGCATTCAACAACAAAA
Source organism: Aedes japonicus (assembly GCA_034211315.2). NCBI lineage: Eukaryota > Metazoa > Arthropoda > Insecta > Diptera > Culicidae > Aedes > Aedes japonicus. The sequence continues at coordinate 3,074 of JASCZW010011012.1, read as the reverse complement.
GAATTTGTTCCGTTCACTTTCCTCTCAATGCCTTCAAGGAACCATCCAGGAAAGAAAAGGGGTAATGCAGCGTAATAATAGGAAATCGTAGTCTAAAATCTAAGTTAATCTAACTTTCAAGCCTAATCTAACTTTCAAGTTTCAAACAAAAGTTCAGAACCTTCCTCTTTCGGTCAACGAATCTGCCACAAGATTGAAGGAATAAACTTTTTCGTTTACACAATACTAAGCTTACATTCAATAAATACATAAATAACAAACAAATATTATTACTGTTATTCCTAAATTATATCGTCCAATTTAACATCTGCTAGGTTTTTCTCACCCAATTGAATTTTCAAATTCGTATCTTTCGAAGTATTTCTACAATTGATGTAATTAGGCTTCTCAATTCCATTTTGCCGATCTTGTTACATATTTTTTGTGCTTGCACCACTCGTTCACTCCTGTAACAAAAATGTATTAATTAAATTATTACCACTCACAAATTAGTTTATATCCTGTTCGGATTACGAGTTTTTTCAACACTTCGTTAAAAACAAGCTATTAATTGTGAAAGCAATAAGCTTGAAGCTAAATATAAAGAACGACATATTTCAAAGAAGCAGATAATCTATAAGAACGTTAGTCGATGCTAACCCTACAATGCAAATGTATCATGCAATACATTAAAATAATGGATGGAGAGGGTAATTGTTTCGTGATTTATGCCGTAGCAATAGATCCCAAGTAACCACAAGCATTATATTATAGCACTTATTCTACCCAAAATCAACATCAGTAATGCGAGATCGCATCAATTCAACAGTTGTCAAGTAATGAAGCGTTAGATTAGCTTAAGAATGTAGTGATGCATTACCAATGCAATAATGCTACTTTAGCAATGTTTTATGGCATTACAAAAGATATAGCATTAGTTCGATCTTAGTGGGGCCCTTTTCAGCTTTAATACAACTTCAATGATGCACTAGACGTAATACATATGCCCTATATATGCATGCTATTATAGCATAGACTAACTCTAAGACCAGTAGGTCCCATACAAAAACGATTTTTTTCTTAGCTCAGTCAGTACTAGCACATCGGTCCCAAGCTCGGTCCCTAGCTTAGTAATGCGCCCCTAATAATGAACTCACACGAACACACTCTCAAATATTCTGTCAAATTAACACAGCAAATCAAAACAAAGGCGCAAATGTGTATAGCAAGGTGCTGGCATCAAGGTGTACTTCGGACCAAGGGGTTCTACAACAGTGAACCAATTTCAAATCACTAGTTGCATATTGATTGTTGATTATAGCCTCGTGGTTACTTGGGATATGTTGCCAAGTGTTAACAGTACGCACTTCATGTGTACAGTTTGTGATCGCCAATTTTTATTGTATATCTACATGGAGGCTCAATTTTGTCTTAACTTAAATAATATAACATTATTGAAAAAAAAAATCATAAAATCATAATTAGGATTTCGGAAATGGTTTATATTGGAGAGAAAAATCATATGATTATACGTTAACAGTTTATTGTAAAGTCTCATTTTATTTTCAATATGTATATACAAGAAAACAACATAATTCATATAATTACAATAGTACTTGGTTTTTTTTTCCTAATTTCTGATTTCTAGTCATAACATCAAAATAATTCGTTTACTTCCATAGTTTTGCACAGTTATGGACTTGTATGGTAGAAGCCTAAATAAATGATATCGTTACCCATATATCTCAAACATATCTTTTCTTTATTTGCTTTCTCGACACTTCAAGACACTTTTTGGATTCTCGTTAGGATGAACGAAAAACGATTTTTTTTTCAATTTAAATACTTTTGGGATCTGTTACTGTTAAATTTTGTGATTTACTTTACCTCTGAAGGTCGTCAATTTGATAGTGTACGTGTATAGATGCTCTATGATAATATTTACAAACCTAACATATATGTACATATACAAAATTCATTACACGTCTGTTCTTGACATAGTTCTATCGTACAAGTTTAATTTAATATCTATTTCAGTAAGTTATGATTAAAGCGGATTGATTATTATATAGGCACACACTGACACATTCTATATCGAGCTAAGTATTTACTTTTTTCGTATACTGTGGCTGTCTTTGAATTTGATGGGCTTCAAAACAAAAGCACATAAATTAAAAAAAGAATGTAGGAGTTCTATCTAAGGCACATCGGATGCATTTTGATTACTTTTTCAACCCACTACTGAGCAGATTCAAGAAAAGGTTAATCGAATTATTTACATGTTATTCGAATGAACCCTTAATGCGTCTAACTATACTACTAAATGGTCTTATGAGTTATTGGAAAGACTTTGATGATTTTGTCGCTTGTACTACTTATAGTATAGGAAGTAGTTTACCCAGTGATTAGTTAAATTAAATTAAAATGATTGTGAAGTAACTTGATAATCTCAGACATCACTTGGTGGTCTGAATTTGGCACAAGGGTAAGAAATGTTTTAAATTTTAAACGTTGAGAGGGATTTGTTTTTTTTCTTTTTTTTCCCGGCATATATTTATTCAACTCATCCAATATACTTGCAAAACTAACATTTTCCCAACTAAAATAACATATGCGAATGATATACTCAAGTGCCTGATTTATATAGGCTGTGTTTTTGTGTCCATAGATATGCTCTTCCTTGGATGTTCAAAAGTACAACCTAAACGACAAATATTCTTTCCGAAAAATGCTGACCATATCAGGGAGCGCTAGTTCGGCAGTGAACCAATTCTTGTTTTCTCTGGTCGGAATATTGCAACTTGCGGCCAAAACTATGGTATTGACGTCAGATGAACGGCGTCCTACTCTATAATTTAAAAAAATGAAATGTTTTAAACTTTTAAGCGCCTTCTAGCTTGCTCTGAAGCTGATTATGTTAATGTATTGTAGGACTATATATTGTAGGAAATTGGAGAACACTTAGAGAAATTTAAATTTATCATCATTAACAGCCAGTTGGACAGGAGTGACAAGTGATGTTGTGAACTTGCATTCAAGCTCCGAACGAAGAAATAGATCTTCAAGGGTGAATATTGACATGAGGTGGCATTATA